>PVKE010000497.1:0-141025 GCA_004027555.1 Craseonycteris thonglongyai | reverse complement strand
AAAAAAAAAAAAAAAAAAAAGAGTCATGCTAGTCCCTCCAGCTGACAGATGAGGAAAACGGAGGGTGGGTTTTCTGTGGGGTGGCAGGAGCCCACAGGGGCACATGTCTGATACAAGAGAAGGCAGCCGATTGAACCCAGAACAGCCTGTTTTCAAAAGAAGAAAGGACCCCTTTGGGTGCAAGAATGTTCTGATGCGCCACCTGGCACCTGTCCTGTTGATTGGTGTGCTGGGACCTGCAGAGGGACCAGCAAGGGAGCTGGGGGTGGCCGTGACTGGCCTAGAATGGCTGTGGGAGCCATGAGAATGGGGTTTAGATCTATGTGTAGAAGTAGAGCCTGGAGTTTATTCCAGCCAGAGGAATGAACAACTTTGGTTGAAGTCAGGTACCCTGTGAAGAGAGTCAGGTGTGTGTGTGTGCGGGGTGTGTGGATGAGCTTTGATTTTCTCCAGGCCTGCAGAGAAGGACCACATGCCACCTTCTCTGCACTGGATCCCAAGTGCCTGCTGGTGACCATATGTAGCGATGCACCCTGCCCTTGGGATAACTGATGCACCTGGACTTGAACCCAATCTGCTTCCACGGGTCTCCAGAGGGGCCAGCAGCCGGCAGCTGGGCTCTTGTGTTCCCCTTTTGCAAGACTGTACTGTAGTGACAAAGACAGGAGATGGAGTGGAGGGGAAGGACCAGCCGGCCCGAAGGAACCGCCCGGCAACGCTAACTGAGATGAGAACTTCATGTCTGGTAGAGAAATAGCAAGTTATCCCACTGCGCAGAGGGCCAGGAACTAGTGGGAAGTGAAGACTTACAGGGAAAGCTGTGGCCAAGTTGAAGGGCCCCTAGAATACTAGGGTCAGAGTTGAGCCATTTTATTCAGTAAGCAATAGGGAGTCATAGAAGGCCTGGTAGTAGGGTGTCTGATGACTTGGGAGACTAGAAGTTAATAGCTGAGTTTCTAACTTGTGCCAGCCTCTTTATATATCCTTTATGCAGTGTGTGTGGGGAGGAATTTTTACACATACATACACACACACACATATATATATATACACACATATGTAAATACTATATTTTATATACATATATATATATATATGTATATATATGTGTATTTATATATTCTTTACCTCTTTTAAGTAATCCTGAAAACAGCCCTATGAGAAAAGTATTACTATTTCCACTTTGCAGGTGATGATATTGAAGCTCAAAAATGTCAAACTGTTCCTGAGGTCATATAGCTTAGTTAGGAGGCAATTGTAATATTCTGGGTATGAAGTATATATCTGTGACTGCAAATGAAGCAAGGGAAGATGAATGCTAGTATCCTCAGAGTGGGGCTTTGTGACCAATTCAGTATGGATGGAGTGAGAGGGAGAAGTTGCAGAGGAGCAGGGAGAGGGATGGGAACCCCAGAGAAATCATCATCAATATAGGGCATTTGAGAGGAGGGCTCAGTTTTTAGAAGATAGTCTAACTGGGATTTCAGAAATGTTGCAGATGTATGGGAAATGTCGTTTTTACTTCCCAGCGTGGCAGTACAGAAAGGCAAAGTAGAACAGAAGCTCCTTGACTTTTTCAAACAAATCCACAGCAAAAATATACACTTAACAATGCTTACCCTTCCGATATGCAATGTACTTGAGTTGTTTTCTATCCTGCTATATACAAGGGCTGTCCAGAACGTATCCAGCCACACAGCATGAAAAATATATGCATTAATGGCTGAGGATTTTCCAGACAGTCCCCGTATTTCATGGTGACGCAGGGGGCAGAGAAAGAGAATGCTGGCTGCAACCCAACCATGCAATTGATTTCATGGCCCCCAAATGGGGAATCGCCCGAAGTTAAGATAAGACTTTATCAGAAGCAGATGGAATGGATGCTGAGCAGCCAGTCCTCGTGTTCACTGCAGGTGGACATTCACAGAGACAGAGCCAAGGGAGGAAAGCAGGTAAGTAAGGAGGGAAGAATCCAGGGTGTCTCATATGCAGAGGAATCAGGAGTGGGGTGGAGTTCTAGAAGGTCACTTGTTTTTAGACTTGAGGTCAGCAGGGACCTCCCCAAGAACAGTTTCAGTCAGCAGTGGAGGTAAAAACCAGGCTGCGCAGGGATGGTCACGGGGAGATGGAAGACAGAGCACTACACCTTCAAGGCTGTGTTGCAGACGGGACATGGCTATGTGCAGAGAGGGAGCCTGTCAAGAGGAAGGCTAAGAGGAATGATGGCAAGTGTCTGAGAGTGATGTGTGCAGGTGGCGATGGCGATGGATGAGGACGTGCCTGTGGACAAGGAAGACGCTGGAGCGCACAGGGACAACACCGGGACTACACCGGGAGTGCACTGATGTAGTCACTTTGGGAAGGAGGCCAGTTGGAGGGAAAGGGAGCAGTTAAGTGAAAATAAGACTTGCGGAAGTGAAGAGAGGGTGCTGACAGGTAGAAAGGGGAAGATGATGGCATGTGAATGGCTGAACCCCATTTTCTCAGGAAAGTAGGAGCAAGGCCATTGGCTGAGCATGAGGTTGGCACGTGATGAGCATGTGGAATGCTTTAGACAGCGGCTAAGCGGCATCAGTAAGCAAGGACATAAGAGACACTCTGAGTGGCTGGAGGACCAGTGTAGATAATTTGGCCTGTGAAACCATGGCTTGCTGGCTGGTTTCAGAAGACCCCTGCTCTTCTGTCAGATATTTCTGCAGCAGGGGTTCCCTTTTCTCCCCAAAGCTGCGCACTGAGCTCTGGCACCCTGAGGGCTCAAGGGATGTTGTTGATTTCCTACTAAATGGCCAAAGAACACAAACCTTTATGCCCTGATTTTTTAAAAAAAGAATCTTGCCTCTGGGCTTTCCAAAATAAGCTCCTTCTTCTGGATTTCTGATTCCACTTCCAATAACTCTCTTGACAGCACAGCCTAGCCCATCTGGACCAATCAATCAGCCCTTAATCATCAACAGTACTTTTCTTCCCTGGGAGTCACAACCGTCTGCACCGTGGAATAGGCCAGGGAGAGTTAAAAGTACCAATGCCTGGTCCCACTCCTAGAGACTGACTTAATTGGTCTGAGTTTGTTGAATGCACACAGATAATTCTAATATGCCAGCTAAGGATGAGGACCACTGGGCCCCTTTCTACTCAGTGTGGTGTGTGGACAAGACGCATCGGCACTGACCTGGGTACTTGAGGAAATGCTGACCCTCAGGCTGGGTTCCAGATGCTGCAGTTCAGCAGCACTCCGGGTGGTCTGTATGCATTCAAACTTCTGAGAAGCTCCATGCTAGAGACCTAACTTCTTACCCTCTCTCCTTCCCTGTGCGAGATCAAACAGGCACGTCTCAGAAATCACACCTCCTGGATTCTAAGCAACCAGGCGAACAGCTGATGACTGCTTTCTCCTGACGTGTGAAAACAGGCACCTATTAGCCAATCAATTGCTTCCCAACTCATGGCAAACTGACTCTGGGTATCGTGGGTGTTGCCCTGTGGTTAGCAGTCTATGGTGTAACTACTCAAAATATTCTTGTAGGGTGACCAACTGTCTGGGTTCATCTGGGTCTGTCCCAGTTTTAGCATTGGCAATCCCACATGTTGGAAAATTTGTCACCCCCCAGAGAAACTGGAACGACTGGCCACCCTGTGTTAAGTAACATTTAGAACTGATTTTACCCTCTCATCAACATCACCCCCCCTACACACACACACACACACATATACACACACACACATACACACCATCAAAGGCAGGGTCTTCTGCTTCTTTAACACTTAACACCCCCAATAGACACATACAGCTAGGAGCTACAGTCGTTTCCATATATTCCTCACTGAGTCTCTCCCAATGTTAGTGTCATACATACTCACCATGCAGCTATCAGAACCAAACAAAAGTTCCTATTCAAACTATCAGTTTTCCCACTAATGTCCTTTTGATGTTGCTAGTGTTGCAGGACCTCACATTGCAATTAGTTGTGATTTATCCCTGGTCTCCTGCAGCCTGAAGCTGTGCTTTTGTCTTTCTTGTTTTTAGGGTCTCAGCTGAATGTCCCTCAATTCAAGCCTGTGTAAATTGCATCCCAGTCTTTTGGCTAAGATCAAGTGTAATTCTGGCCTGTTTGATTTCTGCCTCTGACCTAAGAGGTAAGCTCCTTGAGGGCAGGGATGTTGACTGATTGCTCATTGACAGATTCTCTGCACCAGGACCAATGACAGACTTACTGCAGGTGCTCAGTGTGTTGAAGGAATGACTGCAAGGTGACGTGCCAGCCACTGTGATGATTAAAAACATTGTCTCATAGATCTGCCTTCCTCGCTGTATTAGTCTCCTCGGCTCCATAACAAAATGACACAGACTGGGTGGCTTAAACAACAGAAATTGATTTCTCACAGTTATGGAAGCTAGAAGTCCCTTTTCAATGTGCTGTACTTTCTGATCACTGGAGGTGGTTATTATCATGACGATCCCCCACAATGGAGGGAGCCCTGTGTCCCTACTCTTGTGGGCTAAGTACGGCAGCTCCCGGTAGAAGCTCCTCAGCTCGCTGGATTGTTGCATAGATGAAACCCCAAGTTGAGCTGGACCAGCAGGTGCTGCAGCTGATACCTCGGAGAGGCAGACACAATCCATTTATGTACAGTATGCACAGAAAGGAGGATGAGTGAGTGCGGAGGTACTGAGGCATACTGGGCTTTCCCAGGCCTCCTGGGGATGACACTCCCTGTCTCCCACCATGCATTTGGAAAACCTCCGCCTCCTGCCTGAAATGCCCTTCCACTCTCTGATCTTGGCCAGCTTCACATTCACCATCCATATCTCTTCTTGCGAGAAGCCTCCCTAATCCTCAAGTCAGAACTTCACTGTACTTTGCACAACTCTGAGTCTTTCCCATTCTGTATTGTTATTGCCCCACTGCAGGTGCAAGACTGCAAAGCTCCTAGAGGACAGGAGTGGTGTTCTAGTTCAGGAGTACCCAACCACCTGTTAGGAACTCGGCCTCACAGCCAGAGGTGAGTGGAGGGTGAGCGAGCAAAGCTTCATCTGTATTTACAGCCACTCCCCATCACTCGCATGACTGCCTGAACTCTGCCTGCTGTCAGATCAGTGGCGGCATTAGATTCTCATAGGAGCGTGAACCCTATTGTGAGCTGCACATGTGAATCTAGGTTGCATGCTCCTTTATGAGGATCTACTGCCTGATGATCTGAGGTGGAGCTGAGGCAGTGATGCTAGCACTGGGGAGCGACTGCAAATATAGATTAACACTAGCAGAGAGGTTTGACTGCACAGAGACCATAATGAATCCATTGCTTACAGACTCATATCAAAACTCTATCAGTGATTGACAAGTGACAATTAAGCTGCTTCTGGTGGCAGGCTTTATAGAGGCAAGTGAATTGATGTACTTCAATTGCACAACTATGTCTGGTAGCAGCAGGCTTTAAGTCAGAATCTGACACTGATTCTGCATTGTGGTGAATTTTGTAATTATTTCATTATATATTACAATGCAATAATAATAGAAATCAAGTGCACAATAAATGCAATGTGCTTGAATCATCCCCACATCCCTGGTCCATGGAAAAATGATCTTCCATGAAACCAATCCCTGGTGCCAAAAAGGTTGGGGACCGCTGTTCTCATTCACTCATACATCTAGAATCTTCAGTACTGTTCTGGCACGAAGTAGCTGCTCCGTAAATACTTGCTGAATGAATGAACTAGAAGTTTTACTCCACTATTGAGAAATAAAACAAGTTGATATCACTGTTTAAATGAAATGTACCTACAACTTCTACAAGATATCCTGTGGAGCTAGAACTTCATTTCCTCTGCCTTCGATAACCAGAGCCTAACTTTAAATAACAATCTTTCAACATAAAAGCAACTGGGAGCAATGTTCAAATGCATTGCAAAGCGAACTTAACATTTCATACAGATTTTCAGCAATCAAAGTTGAAATATAAGTTATAGGGTTATCCCCAAATTCAAGAGAAAGTTTAGATTAACTAGAAGCTTACCCCATTCCTATCCATTCCCCCTCCCTAATCTCTTCCATTTCCCCATTCTGATAAGTTAACACTTTACCACAATATATGAATGTGTTAGGAAGTGAATGAATGAATATTTCTGTGGCTGGTGAAGGCGGGGCAGAAGGACAAATGTCCTCCTCCTGTAAGGTATTTATGGTATTTCCCAGCCTGAGAATAGGGGACCCAGCTTAGCGACATGCCTCCCATCCTGAGCACATCACCTCTCCTCTCTGATCCTGGTTTCTCACTTGGAAAAGTTAGGAAAATAACGTCTGCTCTTCCCTCCCTACCGGAGGAGTATGAGCTCATGCCTTGCATGTGTTGGAGGATAAGGAAGCTCCTGGACCCACATGAGTCCTTCCAGACTCTCCTGAAGCTTCCAGATAAAAGCTCAACTCAATCAACTAAGAGAGTTTTTGTGGTTACTTTTCTCAGGCAGGCGGCCCCCACGCACAGCCAGACCATGAGGTTCTGTTCTAGAAAGGTCCTTAGGACCAGGCCCAGGGAGGCTGGCATTGAGAGGAGTAATGGCTGGAGAGGAATAAACACCAGCCTCCCCTCTCTACGCTCTGCCCACACTTTAATTCACTCAGCTCTCTGAAGAAAGCCATACTGGGTCTTAAAGCATAATGGGGCAATGGGAAAAGCTGAGAGAGGGAGAGAGGATTAGGCCGAGTGGAAAGGAATATGTTTTTGGTGATGCCAATGAGGGTAGATCTCGGATGGCAGTATTTTAGCACATACTTCCACCTGAAGAATTCCTCCTACTCATCCCTACTTGGCCAAAGATTAGCTTCTCTGGGGAGCCTTCTCCAGCTTGCCCAGACGTTTCCAGTCACCTGCCTCTATGTGGTCCTGCAGCACAATGGTCCAGCAGCCCTGGTCCAGGGAACTTAGCGGGTTGTCTTTGGTTGTTTCTCAACACACCTGTCTCTTGCATTAGACTCTGAACTCCCCATCTGACCTCCACATTCCCAGGGTCTGTTGTGTCCACTCAGCACCGCTGGGTGGATGGTCACACATTGTTCTCTTGCTGCCATCAGACAGGTGGACCCGAAAAGAAATAGACAATAGGATAGTTTCATCTATTGTCACAAATCATGACCTTTGTGACATGGAAGATTCCTGAAGAGATCATCAAATTTATTTTGCTCATTGAGCAAGATTGATGAAGTAATGCCCAGTGGGACATGCACAAGTCCCATCTGTGTTGGACTCAGCATCTTTGTGCCCAATACTATCTTGTGCACCCTCAGCCAGCTCCACCACCCCTTTGTAAAACCTGTGTAATCTTTGTTGTTGTATAACACTTTTATTAACCAACACTGTGCCATACATTTTTTTTTATTATGGAAAACTTCAAATACCTGTAAAAGTAGAGAATATAGAAGTATAAACCATGTACCTATCAGCCAACTTCAGCATTTTTAAACACATGACAATCCTGTATCATCCATAGTAAAGGGATGACTTAGGAATAAATTCCAGTCATCGTGTCAAAAAAACCAACACTTATTTACTTGAATTACATTCATGGGAAGGATGAAAATTCATTTAAAATCATAAGAAACCTCTATGTGTTTTTCTGGTGGGGAGAAAGAAGGGAAAAAACCTTTGAAACCATATCATGTACGCCTCCAAAGGCCCAAGTGGCTTTGTTTGTTTGGTGTTAGGATTGTTTTGTTTTGTTTTGTTTTGTGGTGTTTTTGGCTGACAAACACTTAATGGATGTCAGAAGCAAAAAACAAGGCAGTGAATATTGCAAAAATGTCAGTTCCTTCTGAAGACCACACCCTCTGGGCTCTCTCTGGAACAAAGATGCGCAGGAGGGTGGAGGTGCCAAACGGGCCAAGGCCCTCGGGGGCCCTTGCCTTTCGTATCACACAGTTATGTTCCACATGCAGACACGGGGCCACTCCCTCTGCTTCAGGCTCCCGCTCAGCCACCCACTGAAACACACTGTCACATACACCTGCCCTCATGCACCTGGGGCCGCCTGGTGGGGGCAGCACGTTAGGGAACTCAGCCCCAGCACTAGGAAGCTTTCCTGTCTAAAGAGGCTCATTGCTCCACGGAGGTTTAGACCTGTGGGTCCTGCAGGGATCACCACCAACTGAATCAAAATAGACAATCCACACTCACTTGGTATAAGTGCTGCTTTGGGGTGTGCAGTTAAAAGGGGTGAAAGAACACTGGGTTACAGCCAGTGCTGTTTGTGCTGCTGCACAGCTCGGTTTGTATGCTTACAGTCCCATCTGGGGAGGCCCTCCTGCCCACTCGACACTTTTCAGGGCTCAGGAGTCGCTCTCAAAGCACTCAGCACACAGTACTTAGACCTAGGGAAACGAGCGAGGCGTGTTGATCACCTTCCCTGGACAGACGGGGAAGGACAGACCAGAACGAGAGCTAATGTGCAGCGGGAGCCCCCTTCACGTTCTGTAGTAGGTGCTGTTGACTTAAATTCTCACAACTCTAGATGTATTTTTTATTCACTCCATGGTACAGACAGAGGCACTGACGTTCAGAAGATTTAACTGCTTTGCCCAGAGGAAGCGGGGATGGCTCAGTGGGTTAAGCACTTGCTTTGCAGCCCCGGAGCCTGAGGATCGAATCCTGGCCCTGGCCCATGCGGACCCACATGCTGAACTGGGTTGTGCCCCCAGTTCAGTTCTTGCCGGGGCCCATGCGGGAGGCTCCTAGCCCAGTTCCTGCCCTGCGCAGCCCCACGCTCACCTGTGGAGTGAAACTATATGGAAAAAACAAATGCTGTCAACTATGGTGACTGCTCTAGGCCCTCCCCCTTCTCTCTGTCTCTCTCTCTCTGTCAAAGAAAAGAAAAAAAAAACACAAAACAATAAAAATAAATCTTTAACTGCTTTGCCCAACGCCACACAGCTAGGGAGTCAAGAGCCTGGATTCTAACCCAAATTTTACCAAACCCATGCTTTTTCCTACACTAGTAATTCCCAATTTTTTTAAGCATGAAAATACCCCTCCTGTTTAAGTAATTTTTATTTTTTAACTTTTCATTTTGTAATAATTTCATACTTGTTATTTAAAAAAAAACAACTTTTAAAAATAGCACAGCGTTCCTGAAAACCCTTCACTTAGCTTGCCCAAAGGTGATTACCTGATCGAATTGTGCAATACAATGACCAAAACCAGGAACTCAACATTGATATGATACTATTACCTCACTTACACACCTTAATCATATGTCACTGACTGTCCCACGGATGTCCTTTACCTGGTCTGAATCCAATCCAGATAACAAATCTATTTAGTTGTCATTATCTTTTTAGACTCCTCCTATCTGGGACATTCCTCCCCTTGTTCTTCATCCTTCGTGACCTTGACACTTTGGGAAAGTACTGGCCAGTTGTTTTGTAGGATGTCCCTCAATTTGGATCCCTTTTAGTGTTTAAAGTTTTACAAAGTCTTGAGTGACGATTATTGTACTTTGTGTATCTATTGATAGAGAATAGCATGCTTACTAACAAGATGCTACACTAAAGTAGAGGATGCTTTTGACTTTGTTTATCGCCACGGCTTCCCTATACATTTGAAAAATAGTATGTACATCTGTGAGATAATTTTCATGTAGTCTACTGGCAGTGCGTGGGTATATTTAGTTTTGTCCTCCCCTGTGATATCTGGGCAGCTCCTCCTGAGGTCAACAGTCCATGGGCATGCGCATACCAAAGCAGAAATTCTCAAAGCAAGTTTGAAGACAACAGCAAGGTGGTTAGGTCAAGTAACAGCATCAAGAGTTGATGTTTATTGCATGTCTGAGAATTTATTGTGTGTTTGCAGTCCAACTATGCCAAGAAGAGCTTTGCATGCATTTGATCTTTTGAGCCTTAAACAAGGTCTGAGACAGGTACTATTCTATGGTTCCCCTTCTCCAGTGGAAGAAATGAGAATTCTGAGTCTATAAGTGACATGCCCAATGTCACACATCCACTGCATGCCAACACCGGGATTTGAACACAGTTCTGCTTGGCTATGAAAGCCCTGTATTCTGATTAACTTGGCTCATTGTCTCCAGAAGCATCTCTGATCCTCTGCTTCCATTGTTGCTATGCCTGGAACAGTCTTCATTTCCTGTTTTCCAAATTCTTCCCCTGAATCCATCTTCAAGGCCCTGTTCTAAGTCCATTCTTCTAGGGAGACTTATTCTCTCAGCAGATAGGAGTGGGTTTTAGACCAGCCCCAAGTACGGCTCCCTGCTATGGCATAAAAGAAGACGACAGAACAAGGAGGGACCTGGATATTCCTGAGTACAGCCTCCTCCTTTTATAAACGAGGAAATAGTAACAAAACTACTATTTCTTGAGTGCTTCCTGTGGGTCAGGCCGTGTTCTAAACACATGACATGTGTTCTGTCATTTCACCTGCATGACAAGCCTAAGAGGGAGGTGGTCACCCTGCTGAGGGAGACACGTGTGGAGCTCACCCATACCTGGATTTCCTCTCTCCAGGCACCAGGAGGGTAACTCTCCCCACACCCATGGCTACTGGGCTGAGCCATTTGTCTAGATCCAGCCAATGAGTTATAGGCAGAAGTGATGTCATTCCTGAGGTGAAGCATTTCATTGTTTGTACCCAGTGAGCCTTGAGGGAGTGAGTAGTGTACCATCTGCTGTCCTTTTCCGGGGCGCTCGGGCTTCCCCCGGGAGGACCCTGATTTGACTTTGCTCAAGAATACCCTCTTCACAGCATTCAAGAGTGGGAATTAATGGTGGCATTAACCAGGGAAATTAATATCGGCAGAGCCACAGACAAACCCCCAAATCTCAGGGTCCTGACACAAGTCAATTTTGCATCCCCTCACGTTGCAGTCCCTTGTGGGTTAGGCTTTTCCATCTTGTGACTCTTCCCTCTGAAACTTAGTGCTCTCAGATCGATCACTGAGACAGGGACAGAGATGAAAAAGTCATCCCTTCCTGCCTCTGCCCCGAGGGACATCTGTCTCTTCCTTCCTAGTCACATGGTCCTATGCCCTCACCACTGAAGGCTTCCCCTCCTCTAGCACCCACACCCCTGTTCCTTGTATGTCTGGGACCTTCAGGCTTGGTGGAGACATTTCTTCTCCCCATTTAGCTGCCACCTCCTAAAACGGCTGTCTTTCCACAGTGTTCCTGAAGTAGCCACCCTCCTCAGAATTGTCCAATTGAATTCAAATGCAGATTCCAGAGCACCGCCGTGGGGCCAGGGCCTGTGACTCTGCAATAGCAGAGCTATTGTATTTGTGCAGCCCAGTTCAGTGTGACCCAAACCTCAGTCAGGTACACTTTTCAGTGAGTTCCTGTACCATTGATACTATTATTTTCTTGGTACTTAACGTTTTTCTCTCAATGCCTCACATTTTTTACCTTAATAGATTTATTTATAAAGGAGACTTTTTAACACTGCCATAATTTTTTTTTAAATGCTATTATTTACCAAGGGAAGAATAGACAAGCTGTGGTATATCCAGGCCATAGAATATTATTCAGCACTAAATAGAAATGTGCTATCAAGCCACAAAGAGACATGGAGAAATTGTAAATGCATTTTACTAAGTGAAAAGTCAAACTGAAAAGGCTACATACATTATGATTGCACGTATAGGACTGCCAAGAGAAGGCCAGAAGTTCCAGGGGAGTAGAGGGATGACTGGATGGGTTTTTAAGGCACTGAAACTCCTCTGTATGACACTATTATGGTAGACCCATGCCATTAGACAGAAGTATAATGCCCCTTTCTAAGGAGTACAATGAGCTTGAGTGTGATAATGTTATGTTACAGAGTTACATGCTTGAGATTTTGTAATAATCATAAGGGGCATTACTTCTTCTAGACCCCATATATTTGTCAAAACCCTTAGAATATGCAACACCAACAGTGAACCCTGATGTAAACCATGGCCCATGGAAGATAACGTATCGATGTTGGTTCACTCATTGTCCGCCACTCTGTTGCAAGGTGCTAATGGTTGGGGAGGGGGAGGAAGGCAGTAGGGGAGACAGATGGGTATATGGGGACCTGTACTTTCAGCTCAGTTTTGCTTTGAAATTAAAACTGCTTTAAAAATAGCCTGTTAATTAAAAAAATAGACACACAAATACAAACAAAATAAGATGAACAAGTTCTATCTAGATACGACTGTGTTTCCAAAGGCTCTGAGCCTGAGGCCCTCTCTCTTTGTTTACAGAGGAGACTAACAAGTGTTAGAAAACTGTTAAAGACCTATCATCACTCCCGGGAGATTTGTTTTTAATTCTGGACATAATCATAAAGCATGAGAGCAAACTGAAAAGAGAACAACGTTCTCACTTGTGGATCAACGTTATTTAACATCACGTGCATCTGAGGGATCTATCCCTTTCCAGGCTTTTAGAAACACTGGTCTAGGGAAGTGGCCCTGAATGCTAACACCTTGCTGTCCCATGTTGAGCACACAGTACTTTTTCTTTTTCTGCCACTTCCTCCCCAATCCCCTTCTAGGGACTCAGAACCCAGGATCGTGTCTTCATGCAGAGCTACTACCAAGAAGAGGGTGCTGCTTAGCAACGATCTGTCAGGACCCTGGCAGGAGTGGGCATGGAGAAAGACAACTAGATTGGGAATGAGGGGCCCAGGCGGGAGAGGAGAGAGGCTCAGCGCAGTCAGGCCGTGCAGAGGCAAACGTGCTGCACAGAGACGCGGGATCTCAACGCGCATCCTGATATCCGGCACAGAACAGCTGGGGCTGACTGTGGTCAAAGCACAGCCTGAGTGCGAGCTTCTGATTGTTCAAGGTTCTCCGAAGAGAGCGTAGCAGGGAAGGCGGTGGTGTTATCTGACCCCCAGCCCAGGTCCCTGAGCCACACTGACAGGATAGGGGTGAAGATCACTCCCATTGAATTAATACATACAGCTGCTGTATGCATAGAACTTGAATAGGCCACGCCCACACCTTACAACAAGCGTTTAGGCTCCATATTTTCTTCCTGTTTTCTAGACAATGAAATTTAGATCCAGGGAGGTTAAATAACTTGTCCAAAATCACCCAGCTGGGTAGGGTCCAAATTGGGATTTAAATCCACATGTTTCTGACATGAAAGCCTCTGTTCTTCCCATTATTCTGCAATAGAATGAGAAGAGTTCTGCTCCTGGCCATGTGGTCTCGATGTGAACACTGTGATTACCAGTGCAAGCACCGTCGCTAATTGTCATTATAGGATCAGAAAATGAGGCTAGACCGGGTGGAAGGGGTCTCAGGAGACCATCCGTATCCTCTTTGCTTGGCATTTACACACACATCCATATACGTGCACGCGCGCGCACACACATACACCTCCCGCCATATGCACACCAGGGACCACACAGAGCGCTGTTAGCCTGGAATGACAATGTGCCAGGAGAGAGGGGACAAGATTCATGGATACTGAGCCCATACTGTGTCCACCGCCCTGTGCTACCCGCTCGGGTGATTTCAAGAGGCTTCTTTTGGAGAAACTGATGTTGAGTCTCTTCAACCACATCCAAAGTAACGTTTCCCCACAGAAGGAAGCTAATTTTTCTGTGCTCCTCAACTCCTTTGAGCACAGCCCCTGGCGATGTCCTATGAGAACAACATGCCGGGTCCAAGACTGGGGCCGGGGATGTCCCTTGTGGGCTTGGACAGAGCCCTGACTTGCAGATCTTTTTGTTGTCGATGATGAGGGTGTTCATTTACCTGGAACTCAAATGACAGCTTATTCCATTTTGCCTATTCTGATAAGAGGCCGTCAGCCCATGTGCACCCCATTTTTTACTTTTAGCGTAAGCAGAAGGCGGTGTAACATGTGTACTAAGCCTAAAAGGCACACGCAGGCCCTGTCTCATATGTGATACATGTCAGGGGTGGGGATGGTGAGCAGCTCAGGTCACATCGTAGTCACTTGCCAGCTCCCTTACATCCGGGCCCACATCCAACTTGGCTTCCTTCCCAGCAACCAAGAAGCAGCTCGCTCATTCCCAGACTCCTTCAACTATACCCTCCCCCTGCAATCTGCTGGCCCTCGGCTTCAGAGGCCACAGCTGGGCTTTTCCAACATAAGCTAAAAAAGAGAGAGGAGGGGGGTGGGGGGAGATAGGTAAGTAATGAGACTGAGGGAGAGTTCCGATGTCTCTCCTTTCTTCTCCCAGGCTCTTTCTAAATGCATCTTCTACTCCTGCCCTACCAGCTTTATTAAGGAACTCTCTGTATGGGGGACTCAGCTAGAAGCCACACCCAAGAAATTAGCCAACCACCACAAGCAGATTCAAGCAGGCAGATGCACGCTGTGTAGAGGGTGTGCACACAACTGAGGCGCAACCACTCCACAAACACCCAAGGTGTCTCCCCTCCAATCCCTACTTCTGTCTGTGCAAGTGAGACAGAGGCGTCAGTGTTTCAGTTGTGTGTTTGCATGTGAATAATAGACAGCTAATACCGGGAAATAGCCAGGGACCCAATGGTGAACTCGGAACCTCCTTATGCCATCTTCCAATAAGGAATTAGAGCGCTGGTGAGAAGCCTACGTGAGGAAAGGGTCCTTGGAGTTCCCAGGCTGAACAGGACCAGGACTAGCCGGAGTAGGAACTGAAAGAGTACAGTGGAAAAACCCAGATGAAAACCTAAAAATAGCCCACTCGTGAGTCTAGGGGTGGGGTAACTGGGTGTCCCCTCTTTTCTGACATAGTGCCCCATCCTTCGATCTATGATATCTGTTGCCTATCACTCATGAAATGCTTGCTCTCCTGCTGTCATGTGTATGGTGTAAATTCATGGTGGCACTGATCACATGATTGCCAACACCTTGGGGTTTCTATGAACACAGGAGGGAGACTATTCTTCGTGACTTTTGCCAAAGTCACACTTGCATGGGCCATGTACCATGTGCATTGAGACTAGCTCTTGGGTTGAGATGGCTCTTTGAATTGAAAAGGGGTGCACACTCATCTCTTTCTGAACACATTAAAAATCTCTATGGACCCCCAAGCATTCTCATTGTAATAAACCCCAACTCTCAAGCTCAGAAGGGATCTTGAGGGTCACTAGTCACAGTCAGCCATGTGAGCCCCGCTCTAAAGCAGACTATACTATCTCAGGGTGGCTTTGGTAGAAAGTGCTTTCTAATATCAAAACCCAACCTGCCTTCTCCGTAGAGTCTGTCCCTGGCCAAGGCTCTGCCCTCTGTGACCCCATCGAGCAGACCAGCCCCGTCTGTTGCACAGCACACTTCCAGCATTTCACCCGAGCAATTATTTTCTGCCTTGTGGTTTCTCCTCCCCGGTTCCCCTACATGTGGAACTGCACACTGGCTGGACTCTAGAGGCTCATTCATTCCACAGATACTTATAGAGTGTGAAGCAAGTGTCAGGTCCCGGATTGGGAGCTGACGACCCAATGATGAGCAAGTACACGTGTTGCTGCTTCCAGGGATCTCACAGTCCCTGTGCAGCACCTCTCACAGACCCGGACCAGAGGGCTTACTGCAGAAGACCCCACTCTGGACCTTCTTCAGCTGCACCCTTCCCTTAGAGTGAGGGGTCTGCAGGGTCAAGGAGCTACCCCTCTTCTAGGACACGCTCCAATTACCTAAGACCCTGGAATTCCTACCTGTTGAGCCATAAGTCTGCTCCCAGAACCTTCAGGGTTCTTTTCCTCAAGGTCAGAGGGAGAGGGACAAGGGACAGCTGTTTGGGATGGTAGACACAAAGCTTGGGCAAGCCAGCTGGAGTGTCCACACGCGTGTGTCTGAGGATCATCACGGTGCAGGATGAAGCCAGCCAGGGAAAGAGGATCGGAGTGGCCTGTCAACTGAGGCCACATTTCCCCATCTGGCCGGCATAGAATTCAGGAGACTCTAACAGTTCTGAACTCAAACCTGTCTTCCAGGATGTTTGAAGACAGATTTGTCAGAATAGGAGGATAAAATGCACTCTTGTTTAACAGTGGGTTAGCTGGCTGTATTCTTTTTAAATATCTCAGCCTAGGGTAGGTGAGCTTCCATCTGCACTCTTGCCCTAGGGTCAAGGAATGTTGGGGATGGGTCTGTTCTTTGTGGAGACAGATATTAATTAAATACTCATACTAAGAAATGTAAAATGGAACCATAGTGCTAAGGAAATCATGCACCATTTGGGTCTCTACTAGAATTGCTCTACATGATCCCCATTCCCAGGGTTCTCGCTGCATAGTGGGGTCCCCAGGCTCCCTGGAGCCCTGCAAAGCCCATCTCTTCCTCTCCAAGAACCCAAAACCTGGCTGTAATATTCTGCATGACTTGCTCTTCCGGGCACAGAGCTGCAGGGAAACAAACCCCAGGAAGAATGAGAGCGGCAGACCAAGCCTGTCCATCTCTTCCAGACTCACTTCCTGCCTTCCACCAGGTCCAAAGCCAGTGCCCCGCCACCACTGCCATGGTGGCTTCCCCTTTGTCCCCACCTCCAGGTGTGCCATGCCTGACCCAACCTCGGAGGCAGCTTCACCTGTTCATCAAGGCACCTCTCTCCTGCTTCCAGCTGTCTGAGCTCAGCCTGGGTCTCTTTTGTGTCACTTGGTCTTCAGCAGCAACCGAGGCACCTCCCTTGACTCATGGGGGAACAGCTAGCAAATTCTCCCACTTGTCTGTCTGAAGAGGCACCCCACACACTCGTCACTTTTTAAACACGCGTCCCTTTCTGGTCCCCGATGTGACTGCAGTGCACGTGCGACTCCCTGTCTGTGCGTTCTTGATCTCTCTCTACCTCTGTGATGTCTGGGTTAGATTGTGACACTCCCCAGAGACAGGGCCACATGGGCCCTGTGTCCCCAGACCCTGCCCAGCAGAGCAGCAGGCACAGGTGGGCACTTAACAAAGACCTTTGCCGATGGGCACAGAGGAGCAGCAGTCTGTGCCTGGAGCACAGTGAGGGCTCAGGAAGCGATCTGCTCCCACAGCCGTCTCCTGACAGCCTGCGGCCCCAGGTGCATTTTTCCTTCTAAATGAGGCAGAGGGAACATCCTCTCGCTTCTGAGACCACAGCGACGACGACAACTATAACATCACACTGTGACAGGGCCGCTTTAACCGTGCTGACTGATGGGATGCCCAGAATGACTTTATGAATTGGGGACTCCCATTATTGCCCCAGTTTTACAAACGAGGAACCCAAGAAACAGAGAGACCATGCACCTTGTTCAGGCCTCAAACTGGAGCCATCTGACTTCAGAGGCCTCACCCACCCTGGTCCAGGGGCCCTCAGAGTGAGCGAGTGCAGCTAGAAATGGAGAGGGGAGGGGGAGGCCAGGACAGCTCAGCAGTTTGAGTGCTTGCCTCGCAGTCATGAGGTCCTGGTTCGATTCCCGAACCCAGCCCCTGCAAGCCCCATATGCTGAACTGCAGCACAGCTGGTAATTACCAGGTTGGCTTGGTGGCAAAGGTTCTCACCTCCCATATGCTCAGCTGCGGTGCAACTGGGAACCACCAGGATGGCTCTGCAGTGAAGGTTCTCGCCTCCCATGTGGGAGGCCCCCAGCTTGGTTCCCTCCCCACACGGTCCCACATCCACCTGTGTGGAATGAAACCATGTCACAACTAATGATGTACCCCTGTGGAGACTGCTCTGGGCCTCTCTCTCTCTCTCTCAACTTCTCTCAGATTAAAATAAAAAAAATTTTTTTTTTAAAGAAAGAAATGCAGAGGAGAGGGTTGCTGGCTGGGCTCTCATTCCACACGCTCATGGACCCTGGAGCCCTGTCCAGCCTGAATGAATGGCGGAGGGAGGAGAGAGTCTACTCAGTCAGCTTCCAGTGTGAAGCCAGGTTGGCTCCCAGAACACAGGCTCACACCCATCCCTCTCCCTCTTCCGACCCTGTCTTGTTTCTCAAATGTGCTGTACACGGTTCACACTTTGACCTTTGAACCTGCTGTCTCTTCCACGTGGAATGCTCTCTCCCCCCGGACCTGTGCATCCCCGGTCCTCCTGATCAGTTAAGTGTCAGCTCAGATGGCGCATTCTCAAGAAAAGAAGTTAGACAGGAACGAAAGGGAGGTCTTGGGAAAGCTGCAGTGACCTGGGATGCAGGGGTCAGGAGCAGCCGTCCTGTGTCACTTCCGCGACAGCACTCACCACCACCTGAAATCACGCCCTTTATCTACAGGTGAATGTGTTTACTGCTGCAGCTCCATTAGACCGCCAGAGCCAGGAGAGCAGAGAGCTCATCTGCTTTGTTCCCTCCCGGATGCTCTGCCTGGAGCAGCACCTGGCACGCTGTGGACGCCCCATGCAGGCTTGCAAAAATGTATGTATGAATGAACGGCTGCAAAGTCTTTTATAGATACACTGAACGAGCCGGATGCTTTGTTCCTCACCACATATATCCTAAGACCCTGGCAGGAAGAGACCACAGCTTCATCTTTGGCAGGCTTTCAACCCCTGGAGCAGTGGCAAATGCCCAGGGAGCTGTTCCGTCCCTTTGTTTGGGCAGGGACAAGGCCAAGACCTTCAGCTCCGGAGTGTACAGACCATCTGCTCTCCTTTCTGGGGTGCATGTGGACAACTGCTGGACAGCTGTCTCCCTGAACAGGAACTAAGACCCTGAAGTCTCCGATTCTCTCTCCCATGCACACCCCCAGCCCTCTCTCCCTTCTCTAGAAAGTTTTCTCCATCTCTTTGACTCTGTTCCTCGTTGAAATGCTGAGAAGACAAATGAGCAAAAGTGGGGAAATGTGCTCCCCACAAGTAAGCCACACTACTCTGATGACTTCTGTGACTTGGTGTCATTATAATCGCCGGGCTCCTGCACAGATAAAGCAAACCCCCAAGGCTACTGATCCCATGAGGAAGTGCTTGATTGGATCCAGTCCTAATGCTGACACCATATTCTGTTTCTCCCACAGAATAATAGAGCGCATTTCTTTATTGGTGACAGCTTTTTTATTCAGTGCTTTATTATGACCCATACTAAAAATAAGGACCAAGAAAGGAAAGCTCCTCACCTCCAGCCAAACCCTGTATCACGTGAGATTGTTTCACAGTATTCCTAATGATCTTACTCTTTTTCCAACAAAATACATACCATTCCACATGAATTCCTTTCAAGGCACTTTCACATCGATTGCCTCCCGGCTCCTCCCAACACATGAGGAAAGAAGAGAAGATGGAAAAGGTATCTCGAAAGCACGGAAGTTGGAAAAGGCCCAGAGGCATAACGTGATGTGATGTTCCCACAGCAGGTGAAATACCATCCAAAACAGGCTCCTGTTCTCTACACACCGGGGTGCTCTTGCCAGAAGCCATATTCCTAGCAGACCCTGTGACATACAGGCCTGAGCCAGTCCATAAGGGAGGAGAAATGGCTTCAAAAGTGAAGGTGCTAACTAGTTCCTCCTTTGGGCACAGGTGAGGCTCCCGAAAGGGGCGTGACGCTGACTGGGCACACCTCAAGGTGAGGGAGGACTTGCTCTCAGCCACGCCTTTCCACCTTGTGTCTCTGTTGGAGGCCTGGCACTGGGAGTCAAGGGCTGAGAGACAGGCAGTGAGCAGGGACCCTGGATCTTGTTGCCTAAAAGGAGCCCTCAAGGGGGGTGCCAGGATAGCTCAGTGGTTGAGCACTTGCCTCACAAATCCAAGGTTCAGGGTTCAATTCCCGGCTCCGGCCCACGCAAACCCATATGCTGAACTGCAGCTCAACTGGTAATCACCCAGATGCTCAGCCGTGAAGGTTCTCACCTCCCATGTGGGAGGCCCCCAATTCGGTTCCCACCCTGCACAGCCTCACATCCACCTGTGTGGAATGAAACTGTCACAACTAATGATGTACAACCATGGAGACTGCTCTGGGCCCTCCCCCCACCTCTCTCTCTCTCTCTCTCTCTCTCTCTCTCTCTCTCTCTCTCTCTCTCTCTCTCTCTCTCTCTCTCTCTCTCACCTTCTCTCAAACAATAAATCTTTAAAAAGAATAAGAAGAAGGAGTCCTCATCTCTGGGCAATACTTCCTTTGGGACTTCAGACAATCCTCATCACAAGGAGGAATCCAGCCCTCAGCTCCTCAGAGACACTCATTCACACGGATTCACTCAGACATTCTCAGAGATCCGCATCACCTCCCCCTCCCTCACAATGCCCAGGCCTGGTTTCCTAATTCAGAGCAGAGACAGAATGAGTGACAACGTCAGCTAAGTCTGCCTCTTGCAGAGCCAGCCCTCACTGAGAACCAGGGCCACCAGCCTGTCCTCACTGCACTGTGTGCCACCTGTGAGTGGGACACTCAGAAGACTTCCCTCCACTTCTGGAAAACCACGGAAGGAGCGAGTCGCTGATGTGACCACACACTCCTGCCCAGGGTGCAGCTGGATGTTCTTTCTCCAGCATCACTGACTAAATCAGATTTTCTGGTGAGCCTGTCCCACGTGGGATCCCGTGGAAAGCATTCTGACTCTAGAAGAAAGTCCACATGCCTGCCAGCACTCAGACACTAGACAGGAAGTGGGGCTGGGAGGGGAGGGGGGAGTGTGTCCATGAACGTCTGAATGAATCGGGTAGGGAGAATCCTCAGACTTGAAAAGATTCTGGTCCCCAAGGCCCTGGCCACCCCCTCTCCTAGATGGGGAGAGTTGAAGAGACACTCTAAGGTGATGCGCTTCAGGCCGAAGGAAGGAGGGGACTAGATAGGACAGATTCCCTACTAGCTTCCCTATATCCCTTAAATTCACTCCCATCCCACTTACCCTCCTGCTTTCAACCCAGGAAACACATGAGTCTGCCGAGAAATGTCTTAGCAAACTGCTTCGTCTGCGTGGACCTAGCCTCCCTTTCCGTTTCCCATGCAGGGACTAAAGCGCACTGCGAGGAAGCACTATACTGCGGGAGGGCTGCTCTCAAAGGGGAAGAACAGGCACGGGCTTGTTGGGTTTCAGTCTGTGGGGACCAGGAAAGAGCACACGGTCTCCACTTTCAGCGAGGGGACAAGTTGGAACCTGGGACTCAGATGGGCTGGGGAACATGTCACGAGCAGCAAATCAGACGAAAGGAGAGCGTGGCAACAAGTGTGCCCACGCCACCGAAGTTTCTTCATCTCATCACGTCTGACTTCTGGATCTCATCGGGGGACACTTGTGGAATATTTGCTTGGAATCGAAGTTCCTAGCACGGGAAGGCAAAGGCGACCGCTGGCCTACCACGGAGCCACCCCAGCAGGACACACCTCCTGACGTCGTAAGCACAAGAACCAGCGCGGACCCCCGACAACTTCCAGGCCTCGCAGGAGACACAACCCTCGGGCCAGAAGGCGAGCAGCCACCTGCAAGCTCAGCAGACAGCCCCGGAAGCAGAGAAAGGGCAGAGCGGTCTCACCTGTTCTGGCCCCTGGAAGCAGATGCGGCAGAGCGGGGTCCTCATGCCGCTGTCCAGGCTGCCTAGGGAGTAGCGATCCTCAGCCTTCCCTTTGCACACGTCGTCTGAGGAGGCGCTGCTGAGCCGGGAGGCGGGCGGCTCTGGGACGGGGCCCCCCCAGTCATCTTCCATAGAAGGTGGCAAAGGTGGTGGGGGTGGCAGTGGAGGGGTCTCCCTGCCAACGCCTTCTCCAGGGCCCCTCCAGCCTGCCCACCCCCCGGCTCCCAGAGCCGGAAGGGTGGTGTTGTTGGCTGTCAAACCAAGGGGCTGGGGGTCCCCGTGCATGGGCAGGGGCGCAGGCGGGGGGCGCCGCAGCAGGATCACCTTCAGGTCATTGAAGAGCATGCGGCAGTGGCACTTGAGGAGACCCTGGTGGCGCAACATCTGGGGAGCCGGGGTGCACAGTCCACAGCGGTACCAGGCAGAGCAGGAGCCGCAGCAGCAGCAGAGGAGCCCACTCAGGGGCATCCGCATGTGCCCAGTGGAAGCACAGAGCCCACGAGGGGCAGCTGGAGTCTTTGCAGAAGATGATAGGATGGTTGGGGGCAGGGGGCGTCCAGAGCGTATCTGTGTTATAGGGGGGGGGGGCGACTCTGCTTTCTCACGGGTTCCTCCTTGACTCCCTCCAAGTAACAAATAAATTGTCCCCAGGACAGAAGGCTGCGTGCGAGTCACTGATTCTGAACTTCACCTGGAAAGCCCCGTTTAAAAAGAAAAGGTTTTCTTGCTCCCATGTGCACCCCTACCCCAGCCTTAGGCTTTGCTCACGTGCCTCCTTTCTGCCTTTGACTTAGGGGCCCCCGGTAGGGGTGGGGGAATCTTAAAAAAATGCTGAGGATGGGCTGTTCCGGGCCTTGAGATGAAGATCTAATTGTTAGAAAGTTCCCCAGGAGAGGATTATGGGGTGGCTCTCAGGTCCCTGGGCAGTGGGGAATCGCAGTTTCGTTTCTATAACACGGTGGGGAAGTGATCCATGGAATCGAGTGGACTGAGCCCGGCGGAGGGCACACCAGCTCAGCGGCGAACAGGGGCCTGCGTGTTCCAGAAAGACATGGGTGTCCTCGGGCAGCAGGAGATGGGGTGCGGGGGCGGTTGTGAGAAGTTTTAATTCTCCTGGGTAGGGAACTGGGGCGATGAACCCCCAGAAGCACCAGAGTTGCTTTGAAGAGAAAAGCGGAAGGGGGGAGGGGTGAAATTGATCAAGGGGCTTGTGCTTCGCCTCTGCAGCCAAAGGGCTACACGGAGGGGGGGAGCCAATGAGGACGACAAGGTGGGGAGCTGAGGGACTGGGGAGAAAGCGGAAAAGAGATCTCTTAACCCTCGCAGAGGCGCCTCCTTCCTGAGCACTAAGACCTGGCCACAGGAAGAGTGTGGGGGGGGGGGGGGGGGGGGGGGGGGGGGGGGGGGGGGGGGGGGGGGGGGGGGGGGGAGCAGAGAAGGGGGTTGAGACGAGGGGCGTGTGTGAAGGGACCGGGAAGGAGCAGCTACATGGTCGCAGCCCCCCGCCCGCCCCTGCGGCAGTGTGTATCTCCGCGGCCTCCTCCCCTTGGCTCCATCAAAGGTCTCGTGGGGAGAGGGGCCGGGGCCGGAGGAAGGGCAGGTCCGCGCGGGTGGGTGGCCTGGCGTTCTCCTCCTGTCGCTCGGCTGGGCCGCTGTCGCCGTCCTGGTCGGGCTCGGGGGCTGCCCGCGGCCGTCGGGGCTGCCGGTCTGCGTCCGGGCGTCTCCGGGGCGGGGGCTGCTCCGGTTCGTCCTCCGGCTGCTGCTCGCCGTCCAGCGCGGCCGCGACTCCCGGCTTCATGATCCTCCTCCTCCTCCTTGGGCGCCTTCCCGGGGGGCTGGCCCTGAGCCCCCGCGCCGGGGCCCGGCTGCCATGCAACCAGAGGCGAGGCAGGCGTGGGCGTGGGGGCGGCTGGGGAGGGACAGGGAGGGGGTGCTCAAAAAGCAAAGGCGACTAGGGGAAGAATAACTCGGTTCTCATCCAGCAAAGCGTGTTTCTGGGGGGGCGGGGGCGGGAGAGGGCGGCTCTGCCCCCGCTCCCCCCACCCAGGGCGGCCTCACCCACCCGCCACTCCCTCCTCGCCGCTGCCTCTGGCTGGCTGCGCTCGCTGCTGCTGCCTCTGCTCGCAGACGCCAGGAGGAAGGCTGGTCGGAGGCGCCAGCTGAAGGTGGGGAGGGGGAACAGCGAAATAGTGTGGCCGAGGTGGGGTGCAGCCAGCACGGGGGTCCGGCTTGGTCCTGGCGAGTCCCCCCCCGCGTATATAAATATGTCTCTTGTCAAAGGCGAGAGGAAGCCAACGAGGCCCCAGGCTGCTGCCAGGTGTGGTCCGGTCGTCCGCCGTTGTCAGCTCCCGCCGCCGCGACTGCTGCCACTCGGGCCCCGTTCCCCAAAGGGGCGGCGCTGCCAGGGAGCTGCCGTGGGCTGCGAGCTGGTCGTCCGAGGACTGGAAACAAGGTTGCTGGCGCGGAGAAAGCGCTCCGCTCCCTCCCCGCCGCTGCGTTCAGCACCCGGGCGAGTGGACAGCTCCCACCCAGCCCCCGCGCGTCACGCAAGGGGGGGCCTGACGCACACGCCGCGGAGCGAGGGCGGGGGCATGCGAGGAGAGGAAGAGAGGCTAGCGGGAGCGCGAGCCCAAGGAGGGGAGAGCGGAGAGGGGGAAGGGGTGGGGAGGGAGGCGGGAGTCACCTGGAGGAAGAGGGAGAAAGGCAAGTGGGGCGGGGCGGAGCCATTCAGGTACTAACTCCTGCGTTTCCCCCCAGCTGCAAAGTGTCCATGGATAGGACGGTGGTAGAATTCCTTCCCATTGTGCACTGTCGCCGCCCCCCTCGATGCACATGCACAGACTTCTACATCGGAACTAGAGTCCATTTCCCTGCTCATCTAAACACTCTAAGCAGGTCCCACTCTGCAAGCTTTGGAGGAGATAAAGTTCTGTGATTCTCACCCTGACGCTGCGACTTGATGGAGACTAAGTCTTTGTGTCCAGGAACTCGAGAAAGAAATGCTTCAGGGGAAGCCGGGATGGCTCAGTGGGTTAGGCCCTCACTTTGCAGCCCTGAGGACCGAGGATCGAATCCCGGCCCCGGCCCGTGCGGACCCATATGCTGCACTGGGGAGTGCCCCCCAGTTCATTTCTCACCGGGGGAGACCCCGGCCCAGTTCCTGCCCTGTGCAGCCCCACGCCCACCTGTGGAATGAAACTATGTGAAAAAACCAATGATGTGCAACTATGGAGACTGTTCTGGGCCCTCCCCCTTCTCTCTGTCTCTGACTGTATCTCTCTCTCTCTCTCTCTCTCTCTGTCGAAAACAATAAATAAATCTTTTAAAAAAAATGCTTCAAACAAGGAGGGACATGCTAGCCCCGTTTGTGCCCATTTGTTCTGGAATTTAAGTTCCATAGGACAGGGTTGTTTTTTTTTCATTTTGGTCCCATGTGCCTAAGTCATTGATGGCATGAAGTAGGTGCTCAATACATATTTGCTGAATGAATTATGACCATCACCATAGTTACTACTCCACACCAAGACCTCTTTCAATTGTGGACCATAAAAACCTAGAGTGATATTACAGCCTCATCTTAACCAATATCTCTAGGCCACTGACAAGAGATAGTTTGAACTGGATTTCAATTTCCTCTCTTCTTTCTGCTTCTTACTCATGTTAGCCTACCCCATTCTTCTCAAGGAGTTTCTAGTGAGCAGAAAAGTGGGAAATTAGTAGAAAATTAATCCCCAAATGTGAAGAACAAGAAAAAGAAGAAAGCTTAAAGTGTTCTGTACAGATACTCAGTGTTTGTAGCATTGCTTTCTTGCCTTTCCTCATAAGTACCCCCCTCTTTCTCTCTCTCTCTCTCTCTCTCTCTCTCTCTCTCTCTCTCTCTCTCTCTCTCTCCCCGCACACACACACACACACACCTCCAGGATCATAGACTTGGACAAGCTATTCCAATGAGTCTTCCACACAGCTGTGGTAACGTCTTTAGAAATGGTGGAGCCATAGACAGAATAGCATGCAAAATATCTGCAACCAAAATATCATTGGCATGAAGTTCAGCGCTATGACTCATTTAAAAAAGAGAAAAAAAACTACCCCTGTGCTGCCGTCTCATGAAATGATTCACTCCTGCAAGTTCTAAGGAGCAAGTGTGGCTGCTTGTTTGAATCATGCTGCAACACTCACCAAGGCTGCTGAGACCTGGCCCAAAGTGAATGATTTCAAGATAATGCTGATGCTGTTAATAACTATGAAGTGATATGTACATTATTGATATCAACATGACCGCTGTGCTGCAAGAGAAATTGTTTTTGTTAAAAAGAAATCCATCTGCTCTCAAGGAGAATTTTCTGTCTTTGACATTGTGCAAATCACACTCTATAATGATGATCTCATCATATATTCATCTCCCTTTACAAGACTTAGAGCTCTATGAAAGCAGGGGCCAGTATTTATATTTGCATCATTGGGTGAGTGATAAAGAAAATGGGCACTGAATGAATGAGTGGATAAATGAATAGCCTTTTTGTTTCAATGAAGCTACTGTATTTCTCCCCTTCAAGCTAGACACATACATCTGAGTGTTTTCATGCATGACTGAATACCTGCTTTACCTAAAATTGAGTACCAGGGTTTTGTGCTCATCTAACACTAGTTTCAAGTGGGTCGTGCAAGTGAATTGAGACAGGAGGTAGAAAAGCCATATAAAGCCTATATTCAGAGTCAAAGAAAAGAGTGTTATCCATAAGAGAACTGTCTTTCCCAACACTTCCACTGAAAGCAAACAGATGTCTAGAAACAGAAAACTGCTCAGGGTGGGAAATAGCAACAGGACTGTCTTCAGAAAGACTAAGAGGCTTGAGAGTCCTGTTTTAAACAGAATGTAAGTCCTTAAAAGCATCTCACTGAGATAGATTCTCCTTATGCTGATAATGAAACAGCAGTTGCGAGCCCCAGGGGTAAATGCCAAAATAAAGAAAATGTTAAATTAAATCAATGGGTCTCCATTTAAGCATTCAAGGAAATATTTACTGAATGCTAACCATAGGCAAAGCATTGTGTTGGAAGATGTGGGCAACACAAAATGAATTGGTTGGAAGTGCATCCTCAAAGGTCCAGTACTATAAATACAAGTATGTACATAATCATAATAGAAAGATTGAAATAATAAATGCTACAAAGGTAGACAAAGTGTGGGGAGTGTTTAGAGTAAGATGCTAACTAATGCTTACAGATTAGAAGCAATTAGGAGAGGTGGGGAAAGGTGAAGATGCCAGAACTCCACGAAAGCCTTTTCTAAGAAGTGACATTTGAAATGAGTTAAAATATGTAGAATTCAGGGGAAGTCAGGATGGTTCAGAGGATTAAGTGCTAGCTTTGCAGTCCTGGGGACCAGGGATCGAATCCTGGCCCCAGCCCATGCAAGCCAATATACTGAACTGGGGTGTGCTTCCCATGCAGGAAGCCCCCAGTTCGGTTCTTGTCCCCTAGTTTGGCCCCTAGCTCAAGGGTATGTGCCTTCCACGTGGAAGGCCCCCAGCCCAGTTCCTGCCCTGCATGGCCCCCACCCACCTGTGTGGAACAAAACCATGTCGAAAACTGATGAAGTTCAACTATGGAGACTGCTCTGGGCCCTCCCCCTTCTCTCTGTCTCTCTGTCTTTCTCTGCCTCTTTCAAAAACAATAAAATAAATCTTAAAAACAACAACAACATAGAATTCAGAGAAAGGCAGCATATTCCTGGCAGTAGGAATGTTGAATACCTTAGTTCTTCCATGTGACTAGAGTGGAAGGTACTTGAAGGTAAGTAGCTGGAAGTAAAGTCAGAAAGGTAGGATGGAGCTAGATCATAGAAGGCTATGAATGCCACTCTGGGAGAAAATTTATTCATTGACCAGGTACTTGTTTTAATGGCCTTAAAGATTTGGAGCTGAAGGTGAAGTGAAGAAATAAACTTTATCTCTGAACCAGTTAATTAACTGGATGGGATTTCAGTGCTAACAGGTGAAAAGCAATCAATATTTTTTATTTCACACCAGAAAGTTCTCAGCTCCTTAATAGATTTATTCTTTTAAACTAGGTTGTTTTCAGATATATTTCATTACATACAGAGATGCTGGGGTCATGTGAATTAGAAGAGTAGAGGAATGAATGGTTCCAAGGAATAATGTTTAGGAAGAAATATTGGGAGGGTAGAGTTTCAGAAAGGACATTATGGTGGTCATTGCACCTGTTTTTCCAACCAGGGGAGCCCTACAAAGACCCCATGCTGGCAACTATTGTTTTTTTCTTTACATAGTCAGAGAGCACTCAAGCTAGAAGGCATTTTACAGATGCAAAAAAAGAAAATGGTGGCTCTGTGCCTAAGATCCTCCAGCAAAGTCAGAGCTAGAATTTATGCATCTTCTAATCCGCAGCACAGTTTGCTTTCCATTCTATTACAGTTGACTCTTGTCAAACATGCAAGTCCTCAAGAATGACTGCAGAATTACTCTTCTGCAAATTATTAATAGTTACCATGAACTGAGCCACACACCTTTCTCATATACACTTAGAAACTACTGGGCACTTATGAAAAAGTTTACTGAATAAGAATTTCTTGGAAAGTACCCTGGAAATCTGCATTTTTAACATGTGCTTTGCCCAAGTAATTTTTTTTTCATCTTTGAAACTCATTAGGTGGTAGGTCTTTTCTACATTTTTTGGATTAAAAAAACAAAACAAAACAAAACTGAGGCTTAGATAGAGAAACCATCTAAGGTTATATAGTTGGTGAACAGCAAAGTTGAGATTCTAATAGAAGACTCTCCCAACCTAAAACCTATACAGCCTTTTAAATTAAATGACCAGGTACCACACAGAATCCCTACACAGTTATTACCCGTCTGTCATACTGTGTCTCATGTCAAAAATGGCTCAGAATTCAGGGTAAAATATGCTTGCAGTTTCTAAAAGGGCTCCTACCTCCTGGTATTCACGTCCTTGTGTTATCCCCTTTCTGAGTGTGTGCTGGACCTAGTGACTTGTTCCTAAGAAGCAGAATACAGCAAAAGCGATGGGCTATCCCTTCAGAGATGAGGTTACAGGGGACTATGCCTCCCCTCTTGTTCTCACGCTCTGACGGGAATCGGACGTCATATTGGGAGTGGCACAGTGGGGAAGCCCAGGTGGTCAGGAAGGAGAGCTGTCCCCAACTGAATCTGGTCAACCACCATGTGCGTGAGCCTGGAGACAAGTTCTGCCCTCGCTGAGCCGGGAGATGACTGCGGCTCTGGCTGACATCGTTCTTTCTTTTTTTTTTTTAATTCCTTTCTTTTTTTTCTTTTTCTTTTTTGTTAAATTTATTGGGGTGACATTAATTGATATCAATGACATTGTTTCCAGGTGTACAATTCTACATTACATTGTCTATACCTCGCATTATGTGCTCACCACCCAGAATCAGCTCACTTTCCATCACCGTGGGTTTGATTCCCCCTTCCTACTCCCCCCCACCCTCAGGTAACCACTAAGCTATTGACTGTGCCCGTGAGTCTTTGTTTCTTGGTTCCTTTCGGTTTTATATCCATTTATGAGAGGTCGTAGGTGTCTTGGCTGACATCTTGATTACAGCTTCATGAGAGAACGTGACCCAGAGGACCCACCTAACTGTGCCTGAACTTCTGACCTACAGAAACCATGAGATAAATGTAGTTGTTTTAAGGCCTCTGTACACCATCACAACCTCCAGTGCCAACACACAGATGTAGCGACACCTGCCACTCAACCGAAGTCCGTTTCCCAGCATACAAGCAGCTTGAGTAGCTAGTCATCAGCGAGCCTGGGAAGAGGTAAAAGTTTTGGGAATCTCTCATTAAACCTGGGGATGTGGTGACGACTCAGTCCCTTGTGACTTAGAATTCACGAGAAGAAAATGTTTTAAATGAGGGAGATGCTAGCATTATTTTCTTTCATTTCTTTTTGGAGAACCTAAGTTCTATGGGGCAGGGATTTTTTTTTTTTTTTCTGGTCCGTTTTGACTTCAAGTATCTATGGCAGTGATGGCATAAAATAGGCGCCCAATACATATTTGTTGAATGGATTATCACCATTACCATCATCACCATAGTTATCATTACTCCATGCCACAGACCTTCAATTATAGAGCTTCAGAACCTAGAACGATATTACAGCCTCATCTTAACCAATATCCCAGCCTCCTCCTTACCCAAGCCTTTTCCTAAGTCACTAATCACAGCTAATTAGAAATGGATTTTAATTTCCTCTCCTGTCTTCTCCTGACTCATGTCTCTCTATCCCGTCCTTCTCAATGAGTTTCTAGTGAGCAGAAACGTGTCTCCAAATGTGAAAAGCACACTATATTTGGGGGCAATTTGTTACACAGCAATTGGTGACTCCCTCACCAGGTCACTGAGCACGTCAATCATGGTGTCCATGCTTACTTTTTTTTTTAAATATATATTTATTTATTTATTTTTATTTTTGACAGAGAGAGAGAGAGATAGATACAGAGACAGAGACAGAGAGAGAATTGAACTGGGGGAGCTCCCAGTTCAGCATATGGTTCCGCACGGGCCGAGGCCGGGATTCGATCCCCGGTCCCCGGCGCTGCAAAGTGAGCGCTCAACCCACTGAGCCATCCCGGCTTCCCCTCCATGCTTACTTTGCCCCAGGGTTTTCTACTCTGACCTCAGACAGAGTTTATTCAGTCACAAGAAAATGAAAGTATAAATGTCAGTGTTTGCCAGGAAAAAGAAATATTTTGGTATGCTTCATTGATGTGCTGACCTGAAGACCTAAGAGCGCTCCCTTCAACCTTAACAATCATCTCAGGTGCGTGTTAAAAGTACAGATTCCCAGGTAGGTCCCACCTCCAGAGATTCTGACTTATTTATCTAGCGTGGGTTTGGGATCATTTTCTTGTCTAGTTCTTTGGGCAATTCTGAAATATGTGACACTTGAACTTCCCTGTGGAGAACGTTGGCTTAGAAGATAAAAGTTCAAAGCCAGGACCCCACCTTCAAGGTACCAGCCACCACTGGAGCAGGGCTGGCCACTCCCCTGCAATTAATCGATATTCTTCTCCAATCACGAATGAGTCAAGAGCAAGTCCCAAATCAATATCAAAAAGAGGCAACACAGTGAGACGGGAAAGGTGCAGAAAAGAGAGGTGTGCATTCACCACTGGAGACTGGACCATTCCTGGTAATCGGGGGTGAGTAGGAAGCAAGATTAGTGAAGACTTTGCCCTCACAAAGTTCAGATCCCAGTGTGGAAAACTGAGAAGTGGGCAAACAAATAAGTTAATTTCATATGATAAGTGCTATAAAGAAATCAATCAGGGTAATGGGATGGGATGTGACCCACTTAGCACATGTGTTGACTGGAAGTGATGAGGAGAAGCAAAATAAATTTTTATTGTGTTCAGTTGTGTTAAGAAATGAGAAATGGGGGGAAGCCAGGATGGCTCATCAGGTTAAGCACTTGCTTTGCAGCCCCGAGGACCGAGGATCGAGTCCCAACCCCGGCCCATGCAAAGCCACATGCTGAACTGGGCTGTGCTTCCTGTGCGGGAGGCCCTCAGTTTGGTTCTTGTCCCCTGGTTTGACCCCTGGCTCGAGGAGGCTTGCCTCTCATGCGGGAGGCCCCCAGCCCAGTTCCCACCCAGCACAGCCCCCACCCACCTGTGTGGAATGAAACCATGTTGAAAACTGATGAAGTTCAACTATGGAGACTGCTCTGGGCCCTCCCCCTTCTCTCTGTCTCTCTCTGTCTGTCAAAAATGATAAAATAAATCTTTAAAAAAAAAAAAGAAAGAAACGGGAACTGTGCTGCTCTTTTTTGCTGCAGTATAACTTAACCATTCCAAGAATGGAAACAGAGTCTTGGGTTATATATACGCAGTTAGTGACTAATCGGCTAGCTGTATGACTTCAGGGATTGGTTATAATCTGGGCCTCAGTTTCCCAGTCTGTAAACTGTTTGTTTGGGATCAGAAGAGCAACATGGTTGGGATGAGGTTCATCGTTCTATGAAGTACACTACCGTTGCCTGCATTCAAGCCAAACTCCTCTATGTGAATGGCAAATAAGCCTCTGGTTTCCCTGTCACCATATGCCTCTGTCACTTGATACCCACTCAGCACTTCCTCTTCCTCTTGAAGGCTCCCTACTGGTGCCTGAAGCCACCTGCATGGTCACCTCTCTCTCTGCCACATCCTCAGCCCAGAGCCATCTGGTGGGGTTTTCAGTTCGGGGCGGTCCTGGGGGGAGGAGGGAGACCGGCCAGCCTGCCCCGCCTCAGCCAGCCCTGCTGCCTAGCTCCTGGACCCACGACTGCGCAGGCTTCTCCAAGCTCTTGTTCTGGGAAAGCAAATGGTGTTATGAAATATTTAACAAGCCTGCAGTGAGGCTGTGGACATGAAAGACGGAATCGGCTTCTCCGCTGTGCAGAGCTGCCTGCTCAGAGTCAGGCTGGGACGAAGCGGGACACGGTCTCAGCCGAAGAGTCCCCAGGCTCTTCTGCTTGTGCCTGTGATGTGCCCACCCCACCTGTGGTCCCGAAACATGAGAGCTTTTGTTTTTCATGGGGACACAGCTCTCCACTGGCCAACCCTCTGTGGTAACATACCACCTTGTTCTAGTGACAGGCAACTAATCATAGAATGATAAGTGTCTATGAGGCCTATGTACATGTACATACCTTGTCCTCAATATACATGTAATTAACCTGTATTTATATCCCAAACTCCCCCAGTTCATATGTATATATTCATACCCACACGCCACAAATTTCAGCCATGTACACACAGCAGAAAGCCCACTGCCTCCCACGTAGCTTTCAAAAGAGCCTGTTTTAAATGGCTGCCCAATGTGCATGTGGAGATCGATAGCCAGACAGATAGAAAATAGAACTATTGATTTTTAGATACATACACAGCAATAAGAAAACCTCTAGCTTATATGTCCTCCCTCTCCTGGGACGTTCACAGGGTACGTCAAGCCTCCCCTATGCGGAAAGCACAGAAGTTGACCTGCCCTTGCGATGTAAAGTGGAATTCATATAAATGCCAAGAAAGCCCCATGGCATCCTAGTTTATGCCACCTTGTCCCTCATAATTTACAACCTGAGCATCGGAATTCACACACCCTACAAAACAGTGCAGGCTTGGGTTCTAGGAATTATACAACAAGATGTCTGTAATACCATTCATGTGCATGCCGTATCACTATGCTCTAAATAATACTACCTGGGGATTCGTTTTTGGAAATTGTACCTATACATTCTGCAATGTTTATCATTTCTACCTTTTCACACTCAGATGATTGCAGATCTAGAAAGCTTGTCCATAAGTATATACTTGTGTGAAAATCTACTAAGTTATCCACTTAAGATTTGTACACTTTACCATGTATAAGTAAATACTTCAATATAAAAATGTAGGAAAACACAAAGTTGTCTCATTTTTTTTAAATTTATTTGTTTTCTTTTTGACAGAGAGAGAGAGACAGAGAGAAGGGGGAGGGCCCAGAGCAGTCTCCATAGTTGCATAGTTTCATTCCACAGGTGGGCATAGGGCTGTACAGGGCAGGAACTGGGCCAGGGGTCTTTTGCATGGAGCTTGTCCCAGTGAGAACCAAACTGGGGGCACATCCTGGTTCAGCATATGGGTCTGCAAGAGCCAGGGTTGGGATTTGATCCTTGGACACTGGGGCTGCAAGACAAGTACTCAACCCACTGAGCCATCTGGCATCCCCAAAGTTACCTCTTGAAATTTAAGATACATTCCCATAAACCAGAGTCCAAATTAAAAAGTAAATAAAAGGTACTTAGTAGGTGGGTGTGTCTCAGAATCTTTTGCACAAATAGGGTGGGACACTGAGTCCTGGTTATGACAGTTCATGGTTATGTGACCTTGACCACTTCCCCTAACCTCCCTGTGCCTGTTTCCTCATCTGCAAACAAAATAGAACCAACCCTCATAGAGTGACATGGAGATTAAATGAGAAAATGTGTGAAGGCCCCTCACATGGTATGTTGTAGATAGTTCCCATGATAATCATGGTGACCCCCAACTCTTTTCTGGGGGTCATTTATGTGCCACGAACTCTGCCCCCAGCCATTTATAAAAGCAAAAACTATTAAATATGATCAGAGACACAGCTAATGATTTTTAATGTCCTGCTTGTCCAACTCCATCCACAACAGCCAAACAAATGTTTTAGTTTGTTTTTTGTTTTGTTTTAAAGACTTATTTTATTGCTTTTGACAGAGACAGAGAAAGATGGAGAAAGATAGAGAGAAGGGGAAGGGCCCAGAGCAGTCTCCATAGTTGTACATCATTAATCTTTGACATGGTTTCATTCCACACAGGTGGATGGGGGCCACGCAGGGCGGGAACTGGGCTGGGGGCCTCACACATGGGAGGCACACCCCCTCGAGCCAGAGGCCGAACCAGGGGGCGAGAACCAAACTGGGGACCTCCCGCATGGGAAATACAGCCCAGTTTAGCATATGGGTCCACATGGATAGGGGCCGGGATTCGATCCTCGATCCCCAGGGCTGCAAAGCAAGCCTTTAACTCGCTGAGCCATCCTGGCTTCTCCTGTTTTGCTCTGTTTTGTCTTGTTTTGTTTTTGAGAATTTTTGTATGAGTTTATTTGAGCTAAATTGATGACATATGCTGGGGAGCAAGAGCTCAAATGTTCCCACACATAAATTTGGGTGTTCCAAATCTCCAGCTGGGTATTGTGTTTTCTAACTTCCTCAGCAAACAACAAAACTCTTTCCATCACCTGCGCCCCCACCTAACATACTGTCCTACCTCTGCCCTCTCCTCCTAATCTTGAGACTCTATTTCCTGGTTCTGAGCAGTTCCCCTTTACATACATCCCTGAACATATGTACTCCAGAAAGACCAATCCAGCCAGCATCTCTTCCAAGTCATTGATGTGGGGAATGCATGTATGAGTGGGGTGTCTGAGTGTGTGTCTGTAGAATGAACAAAGCAGGGGCTTTCTAGTAAGAAAGGCCTGGCTATGGATCACAGGCACGTCCCTTAGCGCAAGTAACTTGACCCCTATGAGACTTAGGCTCCTTATCTAGAATTTGGGGAGAAGCTGGGATGGCTCAGCAGGTTAAGTGCTCAATTTGCAGCCTCGGGGTCTGAGGATTAAATCCCGGTCTCAGTCTGTGCGGACCCACATGCTAACCTGGGGTGTGCCCCCAGTTCAGTTCTCCCCAGAACGAGCTTTCCATTTGGGAGGCCCCCAGTTCAGCCCCCAGCTCACAGGGGTGTGCCTCCATGAGGGAGGCCTCCAGCCCATTTCCCACCCTGTGTGGCCCCCACCCACCTGTGTGGAACAGAACCATGTAGAAAACTGGTGACGTACAACTGTGGAAACTGTTCTGTGCCCTCCCCCTTCTCTCTGTCTCTCTGTCTCTGTCTCTCTGTCTCTGTCAAAACAATAAAAAATAAATCTTTAAAGAAAGAAAATGGGAGCTTTAGAAGGCTGCGGTGAAAATGGAATGAGAGCACACATACCAAGTAAGTACCTAGCACAGTGCCTGGCATGAACACTACGGAAGAGAAACATGGCCTAGTGATAAGTAGGGAGTTTGTTGCAAATTCCTTGCTTGGGAGAATATTCACAGTTCTTTTGGGCAGGATAACTCCTTATTAACTGAAATAATATCCCATACCTTCTTGAGAATTGTCTTCTCTAAACATTTTCAGGGAGAATTCGTCCTAGCTAGGGCTGGCAATATTTGTGCAATTCGCACATTCTCATGAAATTCAAGAACATTATCTCCTACTGACAGACCATAATGGCTGTAATAAACAGGGAAGTCTCTGTTCTAATAAACAAGTAATTATAATTGACAATAAATGTGTAAACATAATGCTAATTAGCAAATCCTCTCATAGATGTCCCCAGTTTGGGGACATGCTTAGGAATATGAGTAAGATCAGGCACTGTGTTCTCATCAGAAGTATACGAATATGTGTGCGCTACGTGTCACCGTCTTTGTCAATCTCTTTTCCCCTAGAAAGTATTCTCTTCTTTAGTAAAGAAAATGAGGTCATTTTAGCACTTCGGTTTCCAATGCAATCCCTTTAAACTCAGGTTTCTTGGTCACCTTGGGGGACTGAGATTTATTACACAAAGTGCCTTTTAGATATGGGGACACTGGCCTCATTACCTGGGTTCTTCCCAAACTTAGATACAAAGATGTGGCCTGTTGGGCCTTGGGATTCGGAAGCGATGGGTGATAAAAGGCTGAAAGGAGAAAGTGGTTAAGATTAATAAAGAGTCTTAAACCAACAACTTGTCTTTATTGAACCATGAAAGCAATAAGCCACACAGGGAAACAGTGACCCCAATGAAGATCTGTCCTTTTTGCAGGCAGAAGGACCTTAGCTTGGAGCTTCTCTTCCTAAGCAGAGAGCATTTTCCTTTATGCTTCCCTAGACATGGGCTGCAAAATGATTTCCAATGAAGAGTAGCCACAATTAATTCCCTGGCCATGAACAAAAATACTGGGAGCCCTAACTATTAAGTTTTCTAAAGAATTCTCTTTTCCATTTCTTTTTTTGTTTAACTTAGCTGATATAGTGAGCAAAGGAAAGATAGGTATGGTTTTCTACCAATCTCTTTCCTAGCTCTTTTACTTCTCTAGTAAGGGTCCTCATGCATATCACTTTTCTTTCCTAGGTCCCTTTCCTCTCATCTTTTCAAGGCCACAGCGTTGTCCAAGAAGTCCTCTTGGTAATGAACTGAGGAGAAGCTGTATTGTTCAAGGCTGAAGGACACTGACTTTTGGTTCAAAAAGACTTGATTTTGATCCCAGCTCCTGCACTATTTCAGTAAGGATAGGCCAGGTTATGGTACAGTAACAAACAGTACCACATGTGCCATTTCTGGACACAACACAAGTCTATTTTGCCTTTTCACCAAGTTGGTGCAGATCCAAGCTGTTCTAAAGACAGCTGCTTTCCTGTAAAAGCTCAGCAGCGTCCGAGCTACTTGGATCTCAAGGTACTAACCCCAATCTCAATGCAGACTCTTATGATAGTAGTGGCAGAGGGTCAAACACTGAAGATCAAATACCAGCTCTGAAATGTGTCCCTTAATGTCACAACCCATTGGCAATACTCATCACACAATTAAAAAATACTCATCTCCAGTTACTAAGGGAGATGGGAAACATAGTTTTCCATGTACCTAGGAAGGAGAAGAGAACCAGAAATACTGATGACCGGGGAAGCTGGGATGGCTCAGCGGATTAATCGCTTGCTTTGCAGCCCGGGAGACTGAGGATCAAGTCCTGGCTCGGGCCCAGGTGGACCCATATGCTGAACTGGGATGTGCCCCAGTTTAGTTCTTGCCGGGGCCTATGAGGGAGGCTCCCAGCCCAGTTCCTGCCCTGTGCAGCCCATGCCCACCTGTGGAGTGAAACTATATGGAAAACTGATGCTGTCAACTATGGAGACTGCTCTGGGCCCTCCCCCTTCTCTTTGTTTCTGTCTGTCTCTCTCTGTGTCAAAAAACAATAAAAATAAATCTTAAAAAAAAAAAAAGAAATACTGATGACCACTGATATTAATCACCATAGCTACATACCACCTGTTTGATATTGGGCAAGTCACTTAATTCTCTGAGCCTCTGTTCCCTCTTCTGTAAAATGGGGAAAGCAGATTAAATGAGGTGAAGCATATGAAGTTAGTGGCACAGTTTCTGCATTTTATAAGCAATGGCAGTCACCAGTATCAAATATAGCATGGTAGACACCCTCTCTACTTGCTTAGACAATAGAGAAAATAGGTTGGAAGGGATTTGAAGGAGAGAGGGAAAATAACCCTTCAATTCTTCATTTTAACTTTTAGGCTTCCCAAGAAGGCTAGGTTCTAAGGAACAGGTAGGAGCTGCTATTCTTTTTTTTTTTTTTTTTAAGATTTATTTTATTGTTTGAGAGAAGGTAAGGGGAGAGGGCCCAGAGCAGTCTCCATAGTTGTACCTCATTAGTTCTGACATGGTTTTGTTCCACACAGGTGGATGAGGGGCCACATGGGAAGGGAACCAAACTGGGGTCTCCCACATGGGAGGCGAGATCATTCACCAATGAGCCATATTGGCAGTTACCAGTTGCACTGCAGTTCAGCATGTGGATCTGCACAGAGCGGTGTTGGGAATAGAACCTCAGACCTCATGACTGGGAGACAAGCGCTCAACCACTGAGCTATCCCGGCATCCTTACGCAGCGAGCTATTCTTTAGGTTTATGGAACGCTGGGTGGGTCAAGGTTCATGATGCCCTGGTATGACTATCTGTCTCCCATCAGTTGTATCAGTCAGGATCCTGGAAAGGACCAGACAACAGACTCAGGGATTTTCTAATGAAGGTACTACATACAAATGTGTACAGAAGAGTGCAGGAGCCAATGGGAAGTGCTGAGTCACCCAAGAAGGTAACGTCGTGGAGTTAATGCCACCTTTAAGCCTGAAGGAGCAAAGAGGGGAGGTAGTGATATGAAGCTTAAATGAAAGCAGCACTATGAAAGGGGAACTGCCCAACGGAAGTACTAGTCATAATGGGACATAGACAGTGTCAGAACCATGACAAATCAGGGAGGAATCGGGAAGAATAAATATCTCAATCTTTCTTCCCTCTCTCCCTTTCATCTCCTGATGATGCCAACCATTAACCAAAGCCAACCAGAAGCCACAGAAAAAGCGGGGGTAGGGGGATGCAGTCCCAAGGTCTCAGCTCCGGGACACAGTCATCTGGAGTTGAACACACACAACCTGTTCTCCAGCTTGCTCGCTCTCTGTACTCTTCTTAGTTGCCACCTCCTCTTCTCCCTCCCCCTCCTCTGCTCCTGATTTCATTTGGCCAGGTTGACTATGCATCTCCTGAGGTGAAAAGGCCTGCCTGGATAGAGGTAATTAAAGCCACAGGGTTTCTACCCACCATGTGGAATGAGCAATTCACAGGCACCAGCCCAGAGTCTTCCTGGACAGTCCCACTGACTCCCGCTGCAGGTGCTGCTGCTCTTTGGAGTCCAAGTGCAAACCCAATTTCTGCCCTGGAGTCATTGGTGAGAAGTGTGGGGTGGTGGGCATCTGCTGCCTTTGCTGCCCAGCACCTACTTATCTCATCTTCATTACTGTTCCCAGTTCTCTCTGGGAAAAACACCCTTTCTTTCCCACTCTCAGCTCATACCTTCAGGGGCGTTGACCCATTCCTGACTCATTCCGATATGCAACATGTGACCTAGCTTAAATCAATCATTGCATCTCATTCTCCCAGTCATTACTTCAGGGGTAAAATATAGTGAGACCGGTAAAATAGAGTGAGATCTTGTTAGAAATACTGGGACAAAGGCTGTTGTTATTTTCCAGATAGAATACTGTAGAAGACATTCTGGTTGATTCTCAACTAGCCATTCTACCCTTGTTGATTGTCTAAGCAAGGAGTTCTCAACCTCAACACCGCTGACATCTTGGACCATAGTTATTTGCTGTTGCCAGCTGTCTCGTGCATGCTGGGATGCTTGAGCAGCACTGTGTCCCCTATGCACTAGATGCCATAGTGCTCTCTGCTACATTTGTGACACCCAAAGATGTCTTTAGTTACGGTCGAATGGCCCCTGCGGGGCCACATCTTCCCTGGTTGAAAACCACAGATCTAAGCTCATCTTGGTCATTTTATTTCACTTGTCAGTGGTTGGTTGAGGAATGGGCAGATAGGGTAATCCTGTCCCCTAAGACATGAGAAGTCTTCTAGAAGATTCTGGGAACATTTCCTTTTTCTGAAGAATGAGCTGGAGGAATAGGTAATTTTAGTGATTTCCTGCACTGTGTAGATGTAACACTTGGAATTTCAGCAGCCATCATGTCACTATGAGCCATTCTGAAAGATGAGTTGATACTGGAAGGAGTAGACAAAATTTGGCTCCTTGATGACATTGTTGAGGCACTTAACCAATCTGGATCTCATGATGTCTTAGGCTTTCTTCTTATGTGAGATGAAACATTTCCTTATTGTTTAAGCTAACCTGAGTCAGATGTTCTGTTATTTGCAGCTCAAATTATCCCAACTGACATAGACTTCAACATGAATGTACGTAACCCTGGGAGTTTCTGGATGTTCTCATGATGACAAAGGGAACTCCTACCTAACATTTGAGTGAATACAGAGAATGAAGGGCTGAGAGGAGAGAGAAGAAATGTGTTTTAGTGACAATGATTCAGACAACTGAGACCATACATTTTCTTTGGTTGGCTTTAGTTCACTAGAGTTGGGTTTCTGTCCCTTGCAAAAAAAAGTGATCTAACTGATATAGGTGGAATAGAAATAGACCCTCCAGCACCAGAAATTCACCTCAGAACAGACAAAAGGTTTAAGTACTTTGGACAATTGTCTATCCAAATTAATGTGAACCCTTCTGCAGTGTCTATACCAACAAATCAAGTAGAATGAGGCTCCACCTAATCTCCCCCAGCCCACATGTCCCAAATACAGCAAAATACTTCTGCCTAAAATATTAGTGAAGTTAAGGAAGGTATGGACCTCAAATATAAACACTTGTCACAATTTCAAATTTAACCAACTCACTGTAGATTTTACCTATATGCTCCATATATTTATTTGATTATGTTAGACGATACTAGATCTATGAAAGGAAAGAATAAAAGGAAACTTCGATGCATCCTATCCTACTTTCTCATTTTATAGAGGAGGGAACTGAAGCCCAGAGAGGGGCGATGACTACTGAGGTCCCAGTTATGAAGAGGCAGAAGCAGGACCTTGACTGTTCTACCGCTATTCCTTCTCCCTCGCCTCGCCTACCTGATCTGGGGTCTCATTTTCTGACACAGCACATGCAGTGATGCGGCACGTGGCCTGGCTTTCCTGGGGCGTTGGAGGCCACTCTCCCAGCATCTGAATCTTACCGAGGGGCACCCACCAGAATACACATTTTAAAATCTTCTTCTTGGCGCCGCTGTGTCAGCAGCCCTGGGAAGCTCTCAGATAGGAGGGACCCTTGCCCTTAGCTGGGACACATGGCCAGTCTGGCGAGGCGAGTCCGGTCGCCTGTCCTCCTTCGGGCTGAGTGGGAGCCAGCTGGATGCGGGAGGGCAGAGCCACTGAAGATAGCAGAGTGAGAGAATGGGCCCTCCCAGTGGCCGGAGGCACAGGAATCTTTTGTGCCACCAGAAACTAGACCCAAATTAAAAGCGGACACACAGGTGGAGTGGGCGGGCCTCAGTGACTTGATGAGTTCTCTGAGGTTCTGGTTGCCTAAAAATATCTCCTCTACCCACCTGCCTAGGACACCCTCACTTCTTATCAGGCCTGAAATTCCTATCACTGGAGTCGTGAAGGTTTTAGATGACAAAGGATGGAGCATGTTTCTCAGCAGGCCACCGTAAAAGCGGGTTTCCTGGGCATGGAAGGCGGGGCTTGTGTCTGTTTCCTTTAACATCGAGAGCTAATCCTGCCAGGAGCTCAGAGAAGACACGAATGGCTGACTTGACCACTTTGTCCCCTACAGAGACACGGGTCCCTCCATTCATTCACACCCAGCTGGCCAGGGCCTTGAAGAAATCAGGCAGCAGGATTTCATGAAATAAGGCAAAGAGGCCAACATGCAAAGCATCATATTCTGCCTTTTTGCACTCCTATTCAGCATCTCCCGCCCCCTGTGGGAATCTGGGGCCCAGTCGGAGAACTCGTTGCCTTGTGCTTGCTGCAGCCACACATCAGCGTGTGTCCAAGTCCTGCAGGGCTCTCCAGTCATTGTTGTGCCATTCCCCTACATTCCTTTCTCTTGCTTCTCACCACTTCCCCTTGGCACAACCCAGAAGGAAATTAAAACCCCCTGCATGCACTTAAGTAAAGAAGGGAAATGGTGGAGTGCAGGCAGGGGCAGTGGGAGACGTCTGTGACTCTGTTGATGGATTCTGTCCACCCCATTGCGATAGGTGTGAGCCTTTCTTCTGCTCTGTCACAGTCTGGGGTGAGGGAGAGAGATGACAGCGAGGGTCAGAGGGAACAGTTGCTGACAGGAGGAGCCTGGCAGGCAGCAGAGTGATTAATGATCTTGGGCTCCTGGAACACAAAACAGCCAAAGGAGGAGTGGGAGTTGAGCTATGAATTTATCGGCTCTGGCATGAAGGGGAAGCTCTCTGAATACTGAAGGTGTTTGATGTAGGCCTTATTGGTTGGAATCAGGGTGAGTACCTCAATTAGGTCAGATCACTCATTCATTTATTAACAAAGTGCACGTGGACAGGACTAGAGACCCATCTTGAAGGAACGGATTCACAATTCACGTCTGACCATTCTGCAATTGTCTTATCTGGGCCAGATACACCTGGTGGGGGAGGGGGAGGGCTTATCCTTGAAGTAAATGGATACTCATATTGTCAATCATCCTGGCATGAATTTAATTGGATGCTAGCCATAAGGCTATGAAAAGGAGGGACTTACTTTGGGAAGGAAAAAGTATTTCTTCTCCCTGGAGCAGCATATATCTTCTGTTGGCACCTGACAGCCGAGAACAGCTCCTGGACATTTCTGGCATGAATTCCGGCAGAATGTTTCTGGTTTGTGTGCCTGCTGAGGCAGAGACGGGCTGCCCTGTGTCAAAGGAAGCAAGCCAGGAGCCAGGCAAGGGAGCAGAATCCAAGGATGAGCCCGATACCAAGCAAGTGTTTTTGACAATTCTCAGTTTTCATCATTTTTTCCCATTAATCCCAGACTTAGAATCTCCTTAAGATTCACAGCCTTGGGGAATCCAGGATGGCTCAGCGGGTTGAGTGCTCACCTTGCAACCCCAGGGACTGAGCATCGAATCCCGGCCCCAGCCTGTGCAGACCCATATGCTGAACTGGGGCGTGTTTCCCACGTGGGAGGCCCCCAGCCCAGGTCCTGCCCTGCAGAGCCCCACATCCACCAGTGGAATGAAACTACCCTGAACCTAATGATGTACAGCTGTAGAGACTGCTCTGCTATCCCCACCCCCCTTCCCTGTCTCTGTCAAACAATAAAATAAATCTTAAAAAAAAAAAAGTTCACAGCCTTGTGTCAGAGATGCTACATTGGCAGAGGGGAGCAGCTAACGCTTGCTCGAGACCCAGCGCAGAGCAGTGAGGACTGTTCCCTCCTGAAGCCAGAAAAACAGGATGAGTGACTGTCCCAGAGCAACTGTACCCAGTAGGATTGGAACAGCATGAGCGTCGATGGCTGGGCAGTGGCTCAGGACAAGGCAGAGTGAAATAACCTCACGGAGTTGTTCCTGGATATGGGTAAGGCTCTGGGAAGCTCTCTGAAATGGTTTGAGGGTCTCCGTGGGCTGGGGTCTCTGCTCAGGCCACTCTGATTGGAGGTGCTTTCTGTTATAAGGTTCTCCCCTCAGGGCTTTTCTGCCTAAGTAACTATCCCAACCCTCCCAGTGTCTGGACCAGAGGACGTTCGGTAGGAAAAGGCATCTGAACCCTGGACTCGGGGGAACACTTTTCCTTTCTGCTGTCCGTGATGCCAGGCCCATGGTTAGATTGTAGGAACCACAGGCTTATAAAATCTGGAAGAGAGGTTAGAGAATGTCTGCTCAAACCTCTGATTTTATAAATTTAAAAGCATCTAAATGGTAAGATATGGGGGAGGGGGGGTCCAAACTTGTCCTTTGGCAAAGGGGCACTTTCTACAAGTAACATCAGAGCATCACCCAGAAAATGAGGTGAGTCTTGTGGCCAAGTTCAAATCCTAGTTCTGGCCCCTGCGACCATGGCTTGTTACTGAATCTCTCAAAGCCTCCATGTTCTCGTCTATAAATGGAGACAATAGCGATAGCTACTCACAGGGAATCTGTTGAGAATTAAATGAGGAAAATCTGTGTCAAGGGCTCAGTGCCGTGCATGGTACATTAAAAATGCTCCATGGATTTTAATTATTTAAAAGAATCTTTTTCTCAAAATGTGCTAGAGTTGGGATTGATTTACCTCTTTTTTCTTTCTGCCTCAAAGTACGTGGCAGCTGTAAACCTTGCTACTTTTGATATCATTAGTCATTAGCAATTGATGAGAATACTCTTGTGGAAGCTCTTGACTCCTATTTCCCTGCAACTCTAATACTTTTTTCCTGTATCTTACAGCTTCTGTTATCACAGTCTAGGCAAGAGGCAATGCTCCAGTTAACTATTGTTGTGTAGCAAACCACCCTCCGATTTAGTGGCTTAAAATAACTATATGTTACATATCATGAGTTTATGGGTCAAGAATGTGTGCAGGGCTTCATTCATCTTCTGCTCCATTTAGTGTTGACAGAGGTTGCTGGGTGATACTTGGTTTGCATTGGCACAAACCGCTAGAACTTGGGGCTCAACTGGGATGGTCAAGTGCTAATGCACAACCCCTCCAACACGGTGGCTTACGGTAGTCAGATTTTTTACATGGAACTCAGGACTCCATTAGCCTGTGCAAATAGAATGTAACCTAGCTTCAGAATTCCCAGGAAATGAGTTCTACCACATTGTATTGGTCAAAGAAGTCACTAGGAGGGTGCCAGGATAGCTCGACAGATTGAGCATTTGCCTTGTAACCATGAGGTATAGGGATCAAGTCCTGGCCCCAGCCCATGTAGACCCGTGCAAATCCATATGCTGAGCTGTGGTGCAGCTGGTAACCCCTGGGATGACTTGGTGATGAAGGTTCTCACCTCCCATGTGGGAGGCCCCCAGTTCAGTTCCTGCCCCACACAGCGCCATATTTACCTGTGTAAAACTATGGAGACTGCTCTGGGCCCTCCTCCATTCTCTCTCTCTCTCTCTTCTCTCAAAAATGATAAAATAACTCTTTTTAAAAAAAGTCACTAAAGCCAGACTTAAAACGAGGAGAATTAGACTCCACCTCTCAAAGGTAACAGTAGCAAAGAATTTGCATCCATATTTAATCTACCATAGATAATGAAAGAATACAAAGCAACATTTTTAATGAAAAAATACTGTTTGGGGGAAAATTAAAAGAAATATATGTGATTGTTTATTCCCTCTATGGACAGAGAAGCTCTCTAAACATAAGAGGATTGAAAGAAACCACAAAGGAAAATTTTGATCAAGTTCAAACTTCTGGATTTCAAAAGCATTGTAAAAAGTAAAAGATAAAACTGAAGCCATAGAAAAATAGCTACAACATATACAAGGTTAATATCTCTAAGGTAGAAAATTGATACAAATGAATAGGGAAAATACTTCAAAAGAAAACTAAGCAAAGTAAATGAACAGGCAATTCTCTCCAAACAAGAAATATATGTGACTAATAAATCTGTGGAAAGAATTCAATCTCAGTCCAAAAATAGAAATTAAAACAACTGTAAAATGTTTTGTAATCTCTTTGGCTTTGGCTGACTAAAAATACTATACTGGATATTGGCAGAAATGTTGGGAGACAGGCAGACGTTCTCAACAAACTTCCTGGAAATCAGCTTGTTAATATATATCAAAAGCTTTTAAAATGTCATATTCTTTGAACCACTAATTCTGCTTCCAGGAATTTATCCTACAGAAATAATTATTAGAGTGCACAAAGACTTAGATACAAAGATATTCATTGCAGCGTTGTGCAAAATAACAAAAAGTTGAAAGAAATCTAGCAATCAGGATTGTTTAAATAAGTTATGATTATGTTTGCACAGTGTAATACCACACAGCCATTAAAACACAGTAAAATATGTCATTGACAGGAGAAAATTTTCACAATATATTGTTAAGGGAAAAATATGCAGTATGATTCTACTTCTGCAAGAAAAACTATATTTACTTACATAGCAAGCAGTGTGGGTACTAGACAAGTCTCATTGCTTCTATTCACAGCCACTTAAAGGTGCAAATCTGCTACTTCAATGTGACTGTCAAGGTCACCCCAAAAGGTGTTGATGTCTTAACCCCCATACCTATAAATGTGACATTATTTGGAAATAGGGTCATTGCAGGCTAGCAAGTTAAGATGAGGTCATTAAGATTGGGCCCTAAGTCAATAAAAAGAGGAAATTTGGACTCGAACCTGCACACAGAGAGAACACCATGTGAAAATGAAGGCAGAGATTGGGGTGATGCCCAGAAGCAGAAGACAACCAAAGATTCCAGTCAACCACCCGAGTCTAGGGGAGAGGCACAATCCTCAGGCAGAATCGACCCTACTGACACCTTGATCTTCCACTTCTGGCCTCCAGAACTGTGAGACAAGGAACTTCTGTTGTTTAAGCCATGCAGTTTATGGCACTTGGGTATGACAGCCCTGGCAAACCCATACAGATTTGTGACCCCATCTACCAGAGAAGGGAGGCTGCCTGGCCCCAGTTGGCACAATCCATCTTCTTGGAATGTGGAATTGGGTCAATGACAGACTGAGCCACTAAGACGAAAAACTATGGAAACCCCAGAGCAGGCAGGAGGGCTGTGAATGAGCAAAGGACAGGGGTCTTCAGAGACAGCAGATTGGAACAGGTGGAGAGACAAAGCAGAGATGCCATGGAGGGAGGTCCTAAGGCCTCAGAGAGACAGAAAGAGCCATTTGATGTCTGTTGGCGTTTAGTTCCCTTGAGGCCCAGATGCTCTGTGCCCTGCAGGTTTCCCTGAAGCTCCCTGCAGCCTTGGGGGCTATCCCTGTGCTTGGATGGCCGGAGTAGATTTCCATTCCTTACAACTCAAAAGACATTGACAGCCGCAGTCAAGGATACATAGCAAATGTCAGTACTGGATATTTCCAGATGGTGGTTCTTATTTCATTCCCAAGACTTACTATATTTTCTCATTTTTCTATAAGAAGCCCACATAATACGCTTCATTTATTTCAAGCTAACTGTATTCACGTATTCATTCACTTAACAGTTATTGAGAGTGGCCTGTATGCTAAGAACTGTCTAGACCAAACTTGTTCAACTTGTGACCTGTGGGCCGCATGTGACCCAGGGTGACTTTGAATGTGGCCCAATACATATTCATAAACTTTCTTAAAACATTATGAGATGTTTTCACAGCATTTTTTTTTTTTTAGCTCATCAGGTCTCAGCATTAGTGTATTTTATGTGTGGCCCAAGAAAATTCTTCTTCCAATGTGGCCCAGGGAAGCCAAACGGGTGGACACTGCTGATCTACCTAGAACCTAAAGATGTAATGAACAAACTCACACAAAATATCCTTTCCTTCATGGAGCTACATATAAATAAGATGAATAAATAAAATATATAGTATGTGAAATAATGATAAGGGTTATGGAGAAAATAAAGTGGAAGAAGGAGATAGAATTGTCAGGTGAAGTGAAGAGTTTTAATTTTAAATACAATGATTTAGGGAAGTTTTCACTGAAAAGGTAACTTTGAACCAAGACTTGAAGGAGGTGAGGGAGCAAGTGATTTGAAAATCTGGGACAAGAGTGATTCAGGCAGAGCAACCCACAAATGCAAAGTATCTGAGGCAGGAGCGTGCCTGGCCTGTTCCAGGAAAGTCAGGGTGACCAGTGTATGTGTCACAGAATGAAAAAGAGGGCAAAGGCTAGGAGGTGAGGTCACAGATAAAAGTGGGGAGAGGAAAGCAAACCATCTAGAATGTTGCAGGTCACTGTGAGGACTTTGATTTTTTGGATTAGTTATCAATTGGGGTGTAGCAAATTATCTCAAGACATAGCAGCAGCTGAAAGCAACAGCAAACATGACTACTTCAGTTTCAGTGGTTCAGGCTCCAGGTGGCCATCAAGTATCAGCCCGGGCTATATTCAACTGCAGGCTTGATAGAGTTGGAGGATTAACTTCCAAGGTGGCCCACTCACATGCCAGGCAAGTTGGGGCTGGCTGGTGGCAGGAGGCCTCAGCTGCTCACCTATGGGCCTCCCCATATGGCTGTTTGAGTGTCCTCATGATGTAGGGACTAGCCTTCCTTTGCTAGGACTAGCTCCCCTTGTCACCCAAGACAGAGCCAGGTGAAAACCTCAATGTCTTTTATGACCGGGCCTCAGAAGTCATATTCCACATATAATATTTTGCAATATTTTATTGGTTATACAAGCCAGCCCTGTTTAATACGGGAAGGGACTAAATAAGAATGTGAATATCAATCAGCAAGCCTCACTGAGGGCCCTTTTGGAAGCTGGCTATCACACTTATTCTATTTAAATGATAATTTCCAATATGTGCAAAGACAGACTGCCAAATTCAACTGCCTCTCCCTCTGAAGGGTTTATCTAAATATAACCACATTGAGGAACCAAATAATTCTCCAACTGTGACTTCCAAGGAACCTGCTCTGTGGTAATCAATCTGTGATCTGTAAATCCTGCCCTGTTATCTGTCTTCAGGGTGCAAGCATCTTACTAAGATTCTTCCGTTGTACATACGGCCCTCAACTTGAGCTGGCTTGAGCTCACAGACATGGAGATGTGGGGACAGAGTCTATGGTGTCTCATAGAAACCACAGAAGTGGGCTGAATTGCCAAACCCCAAAAAGGGTAGGAAATAGGGGGGCTCTGGAGACCTCTGGACCTGCAGGACATGGCTCTTCTCTAGGAGTTGCTATGAACGCGACTCAGTTCTCCCATCGCAGGCTCCTATGTCCGTTCACAATGCCAAGTTCTGTGAAGAAGATCTGAAGCGCCCGAATTGGGTCCGGTGGGCATCATGCCACCTAGATCAATCCCCTGTGGTGGTGGTGGGGGGTGGCAGTTATGAGTCACCAGCTGCACATGGAGGGCTCACCTTGAGTTTTGTATGAAGTTCCCAGAGAAGAGGCGGCTCTGTGAGCCAAGCAACCACCCTAGAAATATTTTCTATAGCGCTCGTAGGTGTGTTGTATTCAGATGGTCACTGTTGAGATTCACTTGTTTGCATTATGGTATGCACATTTGTCTGTATTTTTACATAAAATGATTGCATTATCATACCAAGCAAAATGAATAGAAATTCTTTCACATCATCTAATATCCTGTCCAAACATTCTTGATTAACTCAGGGCATTTTTTATTTTTATTATTTTTTTTACATTTAAAATGTCTTGGTTGTCATTTGATTTTGCTACCTTTAATTTAATTAGGTTCTCATTTTGCATGCAATTTGATTCACGTTTTATTTTTTAGCAGAGCTCAGGGTCACCTCTGTAGGGGGCATTTTGGAAAAGTGTGGAGTGTGTTGGGTTTGCCCCACCGATGGGTAGAGGTCCCATTCCTGGCAAGTAGAGGCCAGGCCCCGGGCAGCGTGATCTTCTTTGACCTGTGGGAAAATCCTACCCTTGCTTTTCCCCTGTGCTCCCCACAACTTTCAAATGCCCCACTTGATATTTATAGGGCTGGAAACTTACTTATAATCATCTGAGCTTTAGAATGTAACTTTGCTTTAAATGTAAACAGAAGGGCTTTTTTAAAGGCTTTTAACACACACTAGGTATACACTAAGAATGGAACTGCTCTGTAAATTACAGGAAGATGATACTTTATGTTGCTCAATGCTTTACCAGGAGTTGTTCACTATCAGGGAAAATCACCTCACTTACAGCAATGCTACTCGTGGTGACTAAGTCTCCGATACCCCTGTGTGACTTCACTCATAGCTGTCGCATTGGTGCTGATTGCACCATTAGGACCTAGCATCTATTTCATTATGTCGTCCAGTGTAGTCCTCCTGGAGCTGTTACCTACTGCAATCCACCCCTCACTTCCATTTCCCAGCCTCATTGCACTCTAAGCCTCTCTCAGCCCCTCTTCTTATCGTGTCCAAAACAGACAGGGACGTCCCCAGCTGCATTTCCCTTAGGATAACGCCTGACATCCAGCTTTGGAGTGGGGAGGGCCAAGGATTGGACCTGAGCTCCCTTGACATTTGCGGGGAGAGGGTGATGGCACACCCCCGTTGGCCACCACAGAAAGAGAACCAGCGGGGGCTGACAGGAAAGAGACATTTTGTAGCTTCACTGCTGTCACCAGTGCCACCACCTTCACTGCCACCATCATCACCACCTACCTTTACAACAAAGCTTCTAATTTATGGGCTTTGGTTTCAACTTACATTTCCCCAGTGCCTCCAGTGTGCCAGCCATTGTGCCAAGCATTGAATTAGGCAGTACTGCCCCCCTTTCATCGGCAAGGAAACTCAGACTCAGTTTCTACACGATGAAAAAGACCCCAAGAAATTTCCCTAGAACCCTCGCGCTGCTTCCAGGAAGCACAGGACAGACGTCCTTTGCGGGCACAGAGAGGTCTCCTCCAACTCCATTCTCTTTGTCCTTTTTTACGCGTGTGCAGCCTCCGCGGAGAAGGGGGCTGGGAAGAGATCTGGCCAGATGGCAGAGTAATGAATGAATCTGATTTAATAATGTGTTGCCGTCCTCTTAATTAAAAGGCTTCTCCCGCAAAGACTTGCTGATCCCACAAACAGCACACACTGGTTGGGCAACACAGAACTGGGGGCCGAGGGAAATGAGAGGATGGACAAGTGGGATAAAGAGGTGCCAGGTGGGCAGAAGCAGCCCATCCAACACCTGCCAGGTGGGCCAGCTTCAGGGGCACTCTTTCTCTTCAGGCCTGAAACGTGTTTAATCCTGTGACAGAGCCCTGGGGAACTAACTGATTCTTCTCTGGGCCCTGTGTTTGTCCCGAAGCTGACTTAACCATAAGGCTTTTGAATTTCTGGGATCGAGATATAAGCTCCATTTTATCTAACACGTGGTCTGGCAGTCAGTTTCCCCAAAGCCCTATCTGGCCTTAGGAATGGTTAGAGGGCCTGTGGGCCATTTTGCACATGTACTATTACTTACACACCTAATACATAGGGGCGGTGGCGGGGGTGGGGGGTCTATTGTTCCAAGCACTGTTGAGATCTGCAGTTGTAATGAAATCATACTCTTAATAAGCTCTCTATTTCTTCTGTACAGTTCAGTCCCGTGACTAAAACGTGTTTTACAGCAATTATCATACAGAGGCATATTTTCAAAGTCTCCAATGTAACTAGAATATGTTATTGATAAAGTGTTAGCTAAAGATTTAGACTTTGAGTTTGTTCATGAGGGACTGGTTTTGTTAATTTTTCTATGCCCCACCCCACCCCCACCCCAATTTAATTGCAGCCAAGTTACACTGAGTTGCCAAACTCAATCAAAGCCCACATACCATCCCCACCTAGGGACTCCTCTCTGACTCATTCAGACTTGTTCAAATCTGTTTTCACAGATTGAGGCAAACATTCTGTCAATCTATAACTTTCTCTCTTAAACATTATTTCATTTAATTAACCAAACTTTCCTCAGCATTTGTGATTCTGTCCAATTAGAGCATCCTTGTAACCACCATCTTCTGATGTCAAATTCCTACTTATCCTTCAAAGGCCAATTCAGATACCACTTCATCCACTTGGCCTTCCTTGTTCTGTACTGCTGGTATACCCACCATCATGCCAGCCAGCAAGGAGCTCATCAATCCCCACAGCAATTATTTGTGTGTGTGTGTTACATTTTTGACACACATCTTCTCTCTTCCCCTAGACTTTAAGCTTCTTGAGACAAACTTTCTAGGGTTTGTATTCCGCTCCTGGACAGTAGCGTCTTGCTCACAAACAATAAAGACTGAATTGCAGAGGCTTCTTATTTTGCTTCACCCACCTGCTGTTATTTCCCAGTACCACACTGCTTTTATTGCTGCACCTTTGTAGCATATTTTCAATATTAATAAGAGAATAATAACTTAACATCTATCGATCACTCACTATGTTCCAGGCAATGAGCTGAGGGCTTTCCACTATCTCATTTAATCCTAACAGGAAGTCTCTGGGATAGGTACAATGATTTCCATTTTATAGATGAGGAAACCAAAATATGAAGAAATTAATGTATTTCAAGACAAATGCAAAGCGCAGAGCAGTGTGTACAGCATGTTGCCACACACAGAAAAGCCTGGAGGGATACATATGTTTTTACTTAAGTGTGCATAAAATAGATCCAGAAAAATATGCAAGAAAACAATGGTATCAGTTGCCTGTTGGGAAGGGGATGAGGTGGCTAGGAGACAGAGACAGGAGTAGGGCATATTCAAGTTTTGGAGGCACTGAAGTTCATAGTTTGGGGATGGGGGAGTGGGGAAAGTTGCTTTTAAAGAAAAAATAATACAAAATGATGAATAAAGAATTAGGTACTTGGGGAAGCTGGAATGTCTCAGTGGGTTAAGTGCTCACTTTTCAGCACCGGGGGCGGAGGTTCGAATCCCAGCCCCGGCCCCGGCCCATGCGGAACCATATGCTGAACTGGGAGCTCCCCCAGTTCAGTTCTCTCTCTGTCTCTGTATCTCTCTCTCTCTCTATCTCTCTCTCTCTCTCTCTCTCTCTCTGTCAAAAATAAATAAATAAATAAATAAAAATATATTTTAAAAAATAATAAATTTAAAAAAAAAAAGAATTAGGTACAGGACCTTAGAAGGGAACCTATGCAAATGAGGGTCCCATGAAGGTGAAGTTTATGTAGCTGGCTTCCCATTAAATCTGCCTCTGGCCATAAGAGAACATTTTGCAGCAGTGCTTTTGCATATGTATGGCGTTGTAATCATGTAAACGCAGTGCCTATTCAAAAAATACATCGTTTTTAAAATTAGTGTTTTAAAATGCCATCTCTCCAACTGACAGCGTGAAACAGACCTTTTACATTTTTCAAATAAGCACATAAGTTTTCATTTGTTTACAGCAGAGAAGGGTGTGCCTGGAGCAAGCTGGAGGGGACGTGGGGAAGGAACTCCAGAGCTGTCTGTGTAACAGAATCCGGGCAGCAAAAGACAGGGATTTCCTTCCATCCTGTAGAAGTAGAGACTCGTGCAGGAAATCTAAAAGGCTTGGTTATGCAATACTTGCTGGACTGCACATCACTTGCTTTACAAGCAGGGTTAAGAAGTGAGTCCCTGCTCTCTCAGTTTACAAGAGAAAAATAAAAATTGAAAGAATAATGAACCAATTGCTAAGACACAGCTGATTTCCTGGAAACAAGCGCTGGAAGACCAAAGAGGTGAGTGGACCGGATGCTCATGCTCTTTCCCAAATGGATCTGATGGCCCGTGGTTTTCTGTTATTGCCTCCAAGAGTAGGAGGTCCCTTACTGTAAACTAGCTAGGAAGTGTTCATTCTCTTCACCACTCAAGGTAGGATAATTCACCCTCGTGATGAATGAGATCCGTCCTTCTCTCTGATTTATTGAGTGTGCCTCCATGAAATGCAGACATAAATAGCTCTGTTTGCAGCAGATGGTCAACCTTGTGTCCTCACCACCCCCAACCCCAAACCTGCAGCTTGCAGGAATTGACCACAAGCCCCTCAAGTCAACAGAAACATAAAATAGCTAGCAGCTCCCTCCATCTAGCTTTCTCCTGTGGACAGAACAAATTACACCTTGTAGAGAATCAGGAGTGGACACTAAGGAGACCCTTTTGACAGTAAGAAACGTGAAATATTGGAGTCACAGAGGGAAGGAGTGGCCTCCACACCCCTCCCGCCCCATCCACGAGGACCTCACACTTTAGATGGTTATTTAGATGTTGTTTTAGTTACACTGGAGACAGGATGCAGCCCTCAAGGCCTCTTACATTTCCCCTACTCTTGAAATTCCTTAACAATTGAATGAGGTTTTGTGTGACATTTTATTTGGATCAGGAGTAGATCCTCTTTCTTTTTCTATTGAAGTGGGCAAGGCAATTGATAGCCACAGAAGTAAAAATCAAACAAATGAGAGTGGGGAAAGGCTAAGGGAGGGAAATATAAAATGTTTCACTTGTACTCTTTGAGAAATAAAAACCAAGAGCGATTCAACACATACAACAAAAAACAGCTTTAGTTCCATGATGTGGGAGGCTGGATATGGGGTGAGAGGAGCAAAGAGAAAAAAGAAGAATAAAAAAAGTAATAAATGTAATATAACATTAAAAAGAAAGGCGTACGAAGAGACAGAGTATAATTACTGAGCACTTACAGGGCAGGGGGCCCAGACGGAGGGAGGGCTGACAGTGACAGAACTGGCTTACATGCCCCCTGGTGGCCTCCAGGGATATTGCACCAAGCCAATGATTGGGAAGCCAACGTTAGTTAAACTTTTTATATCTATACACAAATGGAGCGTCACCCCTGGAGCAATTTCCCGTGGAATGGATAAAACTACGTCGAGAGTAGAATGCTAAGCAAAGTCGGTGCCTGTCTTCTTGCTATGGAGCACACAGGATGAGGAGTAGGAAGTAGGACATCGGAGACAAGTCTGGGCTCCACTATTTTCTATATGTTTGAACAAGCTACGTAGTCCCTCTGCCTCTGTTTTCCATGAATAATCAGAAAAGAACATAATTTTTTTCTGATTCATACTGCCATAAAGAAGCTGCTTAGCATACAAAAGAAGAAGAAAGAAAAGAAAAAGGTAGTTCGTAAGAAAGTTCTATTTACTACCCCAACTTTCTAAGCCAAGTTCATGTCCATTTGCCACCAGTGGGAGGTAAGCAGTGGGGCTCTGTGTGTGTGTGTGTGTGTGTGTCCTGGACTCACACATTCAGGCTCCCTGAGAAGGAGCCATGGTGCTGAAGTCTCTCTCCAAACATCTTTCCAAAGTACGGTAATCATCCAGTCAGGCCACCGTCATCTCTTCTTGAGACTCCTGCTATGGCTCCCTTGAAGGGCGTCCTAGATGGCCTTCCCACTGGCCCACGCGCCTGCCTACAGGGCACGCTCCACTCAGCAGCAAGAGCAATCGTCTTAAGACACACGGCCAAGCACACCATTCCAGCATGACTCCATTCAGCGGCTTCCCACTGCTCTCAGAACAAAACCCAAACTGCTCTTCGCAGCCTGCAGGACCCTGACATTGTCTGTCCTCCTTGCCTCTCCAGCCCCATCGCGGGCCCCTCTCCTCGCACACCATCCTGCAGCCACACTGGCCACTTTCCAGTTCCTCACACACAACCCAGCTCATTCTTGCCTGAGTGCAGCATGTCAGCCTCTGGTTCCGAACCCTCCTCCCTCTGACATTTGCCTGGCTGCCTCCTCTCCCAGTTCATGTCTCAGCGTCAAAGTTTTCCCTAAGGAGGGCCATTTCTGAGCACTCTGCAATAGTGCTTCCTTTAGTCTGCTTGGGCCTCTGCTTAGGTCCTTCAAGCCTTTATCATTTCCTTTGCTTCCTTTGTGTGTGTGTGTGTCTGCTTCCCTAACTAGACTATAAACTTCATTGAAATCTTTTCTCATTCACTGTTACAACAGTATGTAGCCATCGTAGATCCTTGAATTCTTATTAAATATATGAATGAATGGATGAATAAAGTGAACTTGATATATCGGACAAACAGAAAAAGTGACAATTTTACAAGCCTAAGAAAATTGGAGAAGGGTGTTAAGGGGAGTAGGGTGCAAGCTGTCTTAGCAGAAAAGGTGCCAGATTTGAGAGAGAGGCTTGTGAAGTAATCACAGTCACTGAGACCAAAGGGAGAAATTAAGATGCTTGGAGAACCCTTATGCCAAACCATGGAATGCACCGGGTAGAAATAATACTGGAGTTTTGGTCTTTATTATACATTTAGAGTTTGGAGGCGGGGGCGGCAGACTAAAGAGGAAGGAGAAAAACGGAACTGTCAGGCTCAAAGCTATTAAGTCCATCAGAACGGAACCCGGCTCAGGAAGGTGAATTTCTTGGCTTATAAACTTTCTCATGGCTCCTCTGTGCTTTGGATATGCAAATCGCCTTGCTCACTGAAAGCCCCAAGGAGGAAGCAGCCTCCTGCTTCGTCCAAAACCTTGCATTTGCTCCCAAATCTTATCACAGTGCTCTAGGTGTAATGGGCCTGGGTGATGACATGGTCTTGAGGTGGCTGTCAAACCTCCCTACCCAAAGCCCTTTCTGGGGGATCTGAAATGAAAAGAGTGAACAGCCAGCGCCTACTGGGACTTAAAACTGGTGTAGGTGCCCAGGCATACTAATAGGCAGGGTCAAGCATGCAACAACTATTTTTGTGTTTAGTGTCTAGAAAGCGCCCTGCATGGGGACTGAGGCTTTCCATTCTAGATTGACCTCTGTCTGATCTGTGACATCGTTGGCACAGTTGCCTTTTCTGGGTGTTTTTATAACAAACAACGGTGCCATAGAGACCAGCCACTGATCTGGCCTCTGTTGTCTCACCTGTGAAACCAGACAGGCTCTAAAGCCTCTTCTAGCTGTAAAGTGTGATGTACTCATTACTTCTGTGTGAATCATCTATCAATATATATGTGTGTGCTGCTCAACTAAAGTCCTGAGCCACTGATCATAGAAGTGGGCTGTTTTTATGGTCATCAGATAAAATATAAGACACTCAGTTAAATGTGAATTTCAGAGAAACTACAAACACTGTTTTAGTATGAGCATGTGCCATGCAATATGTGGGACACATATTTGGAGCATTAGCTGAATCTGACAATTTTAACTGCCTGTCTTCTGTCCTCCAAATACTGTCACCTTTTGGAGGGACAGGAACCGGATCTCAGTCATTTCTGGCCTCCCGGACAATTGCATCTGCCAGGTTTTTGGATTTCACAGACTAAACATTATTGGATTTTTTTGGAGGGAAAAGCAATTTTTTATTTTTGGTAAATAAAGGCATTTATAGCCATCATCACTTTACTAAAGAAAAGCCAGTTAAACATTAAAAATTATGAGATCTCATCCTTTTATATCATTACATATAACTATGTAATTATAATTTGTATAATTTTAGAAATCATGTAAAAATTTTAACTTTAGAAAGTACTCATCACATTGTCCTTTTGTGTGTATATTTCTAAAGCAACCAGGCGATGCTTCCAACCAGTTTGACACTGCTCAGCTGAACCATTGGGAGCTTCAGTTGTGCAATGTTTATTTGAAGGCCCTGCATGACTTTTTTTTTTTAAGATTTATTTTTTATTGTTTTTGACAGAGAGAGAGAGAGAGAGAGATACAGAGACAGAGAGAAGGGGGAGGGCCCAGAATAGTTTCCATAGTTGCACATCTTTGGTTTTTCCACATAGTTTGATTCCACAGGTGGGCGCAGGGCTGCACAGGGCAGGAACTTGGCTGGGGTCTCACCCTGATGAGAACTGAACTGGGGGAACTCCCCAGTTCAGCATATTGGTCCACACGGGCTGGGGCTGGGATTCAATCCTCGGTCCTCGGGTCTACAAAGTAAGCGTTTAACCCACTGAGCCATCCCGGCTTTCCCGTCATGACTTTTTAACCTTTTTGCTTTAGCTGCCAGGAAGCTCCAAGTTAAATTGGAGCTCAAACTGCCCCAACTGTCCTCTCCTCTTCCTTTATCCCTTGGCTCCTATGCTTTCCTCTAGGACTTTAAACCAGTTAATGAAAGAATTTTCACTGTAACTTGTCTCAAGAATTTCAGAAGTATAGAAATTAAAAATAACTAAATAAATAGGCTTGCGTATAGTAAGACCTCAATAACTGATGCTGTTGACAAAGCAGAGTTAGATATTGAGTGGTACCTGATTAGTTTACTTTCCAAAGGTGATTTTTTTTTTTTTTACTGGATTCTAATTTAAATTTCCCATTCTTAGAAATTTAGAGCTAGAAAGGTAGTCACAACTTTTAGTCCAACTCTAGACCTATCAAATTGGGATTTAGGGGATAAGATTCATGAATCTATAGAAATTCTAGGATCCAAGGTCCACTCATCCACATGCCCTCTTATATATCAAAGGGCAATCTATCATTTTACAGGCGAGATGACTGAGCACAACCAACTGGAGTGACTGGCATATGAATCGCTAGCCAGTGTGGGTGATGTGCACAACACCTCACTTTCCTAGATAACTAACTGATTCTGTGGGAGACAGAAAGGGCAGGGAATGGTGTTCATTCGTTTCTGTTCACATTCCATAGTAAGAAATGGGTTCCTGGTGCAGGGAAATGAAAGACCTAAGATTTCCCTCAAATAATAGTAACATCCCTCTCCCATCTGTCCTGATATTTCAGTGCCCTAAGCCCATAGCATCTTGCTTTGATCCTCACCACACCAAGAAGATTTAGTAAAAATGGTATTGTTTTCCATCTTTACTTTATAGATGAGGAAATGGAGGCATAGTCACTGTGTTTATGTGGCCAATAAAAGGGGTAGAGCTGAGATTTGAATGCTTTCTAATACTAAATGTCACTCAAGTCCAGTAAGACAGGCCAATGTCTTTGTCATTAAAAAACAAACAAAAAAACAAAAAACTGGTTGACTGTTTCAAAAGTTACACAAGTTCTATATGGTGATTATAAGAAAAGTTGGGAAGCTGGGATGGCTCAATGGGTTAAGTGCTCACTTTGCAGCCCCGGGGACCGAGGATCAAATCCAGGCCCCGGCCTGTGCAGACCCATATGATAAACTGGGAATTGCCCCCGGTTCGGTTCTCACTGGGGTGAGACCCCGGCCCAGCTCCTGCCCTGTGCAGCCCCAAGCCTACCTGTGGTATGAAACTATGTGGAAAAACCAATTATGTGTAACTATGGAGACTGTTCTGGGCCCTCCCCTTTCTCTCTATCTCTGTCTCTGTATCTCTCTCTCCCTCTGTGTCAAAAACAATAAAAATAAATAAATAAATAAATAAATAAAAGAAAAGTCCAAGAATTCAAAAAATATATAGATTACAAAGTAGAAGAGTGTGTCTCATCCTAATCCTTATCTTGAAGCTTGGTAAGTTTTTAAATTTTCTTCCCAGACCTTTTTCTGAGTTTACATGCACTTATAGGTAAGAAATTTTTAATAGATCAAACTATATACATTGTTACGCTTTGTTTTTTTCTATAACAATATGTCTTGGTAGTTTTCCAAAATCCTCAAGTAGAGATCTATCTCTTTGCTTTTAAATGATCCAGGTTTGAAAACAGAATAGCAACATTCACATGCACCCTGAATCTTATAGTTATCACAGTGTATAAAGTGGAATTGACTATGGAAGGGAAAAGGTGCTGGTGCTTAGAAATGGGGTCATCTGACTTTGACTGTGTCAGTTTACAAATTTTCTCCGAAGTGCAGGAGCTGCCAATTCAGCATCACAAATCGCCTACCAAGGCCTTGAGAAAGTTATAGAATAGCTCTCTGTTTTCCGATCTGTAAAATGGGATCCCATAAGGTTATAGTGAGGATTAAAGGAGATAATTCACACTACATACTCTGCATAAGGCCTGATGATGACAATAATAATGACGAGGACGATGCTAATTCTCCTTTGGTCCAGAGATGGGACAGTGAGTGGGCCTTTAATTGCAAGGCTATCAACACCAGGAATGGATGCCCCAGGGAATACGTTTTATTAAGAGCTACCAACTCAGTCTAGTCGTCTGCGACGCCCACTAGAGACAACGCTGTCAGCCGTCTGGAGACCACTCTGACATCAAGACTCCAATTTTGGAAATCTAAACGTCCCTTTGATGGGACGGTGCTTCCACGATCGGAGCTTGGCTTAATCTTCGGGGAACAAACAACTACAATTCCCAGGGTGCATCACTCCACCCTCGCCCTGCCCACGACTTGCGCCTTTTCTAATGCTCCCCAGGCTCCTGCCCCAAACTTCAAATCCCAGAAGACCCTGCAGCACCGCTCCGGTTTTCTGGCTCATCACTCCCACTTTTTAAGGCATAACTGTGGCCGCGTTGCCCGCTGGGAAGTGTAGTTCTCCTTACAGGCCCAAGCGCTGCTATAAAGCTGGCAAATTGGCAGAGCTCGAATGCAGGCTCCCAATTGCCCACCCGGAAGCAAGCGTAATCTGGCTCAGAAGGCTCCTGGAGACGCGCCTGGTTTCGGGTCGGTAGTGAATGTGGCTACCGTTTTAGACCGTACCGCGTGGAAAGGTAGACTGGGAGGAAGGCGGTGGAGGTGGACGAGACCACATGCAAGCCTGGAGCAGGGAGTGGGCTAAGGGGAAGGATGCATCCAAGTGCAGATAACAGGGGTGGAAATGTGGGGCTCTTCTTTATGCGGGGCGGGAATCGGGTGCAACCCCCAAAAAGGGTAGAAACAGAGGCCCCAGCAACCAGAGGAAGAGGGGCGTCCATATGGTGCGATGGCTTTAGGGTTTGGAGCTTTCATTCCAGGGTCTTGGCACCCCTGGCTAATGGAGGCAGCTGGCTCCTCAGGCGTTGGACCTGGAGAGTTCGGGGGTTCAGGAGAGCCCTGGTGGCAGTTAGGCGTGTTACCTAGGGCTTCATCTGTGCCCCGGGAACAAAGCCTTTCCCAACTCCTTCCTAACTGCTGGAGGTTGAAGGAGTTGGAAGGTCCCCGGAGGTAGATGTTTGGAGTTCTGGCCTAAAGGAATCCCAGCAGGAAGGAAACCTTTGAACCCTCATGTTCCTCTCAGAGGCCTAGGCAGTGCTTTTGGAGTGCCCCTTGTCATTATAAGCATTACATGCCATGATATTGGGTGGGGGCTAGTTAGTGTGAACCAAGTCAGGGAAATTGGTCCAGCAACCTGGTTTTAGAATATTGCAAAAGTGTTTCAGCTCATAGAAAAATGACCTGAGTAAATAATCAAGGTGCAAAACAATGTATACAAGGGCTGTCTGGAAAGTATACAGCCATAGAACCGTTTTCCTTATATTTGACAATGGCTGGATATTTTCCCCGGATTCTGTTTTGTAATAAATAGGTGTATCTCCCATATATGTTGCATGTGTCTATGACTATGTATAGAAAAAAAATCAGAACTATACTATATGAACAGTAGTTATTGATGGATGGTGAGATCACAGATTAATTTTACTGCTGTGTGACTTGCATCTGGCCACCTGTAGACTGATTTGCCAGGAATGGTAAGAGGATTGAATTTGAGGAATGACGATAGTGTGCAGTCTGTGTGAACCTAATGTTTTTTTCCTTTTTCCAGGTTGGAAAGAGTTTGTCTTAGCAAGTGTCAGTCACATCATGGTATGTGGTTGTTTTGATCTCTTGTCAGTCTAAATCCATTATCTTTTCTAGTTTGAAATGTTTTTCTCATTATCTGATGGATTTAGGTTCCATTGCCTAATTTCCTTGGGATCTGATAACTCACGTTGTCTAGGGGATGAGAGGGGGAGAAATACTGCAGCTGAAATATCTCTTTAGCTTTGGATTTGATCTTGCTTTTTGCTCTTTGTCTGCTTTTTGCTCTTTGTCTGGGTCATTGTTTTAGCAAATATAATGTAATATTCCTGTGTGTGTGTGTGTGTGTGTGTATGTGTTTAACTATAAAAGAAACTTTAAATTATTCTTAAGATCGAGGTAGGAACATGACAAGTAAATAGATTTCATGCTTATTTCAATCTTTTCTTTTCCTTCCTCAGCTTTTGCCACATTTCTGATTAAAGATTGAGGTTCCTGTATAAGCATTTCCCTGTTAAAATGTCCTTGCCTCTTACAGAGGAGCAGAGGAAAAAGATTGAAGAGAATCGACAAAAGGCTCTGGCCCGTAGAGCCGAGAAATTAGCAGAACAGCCTCAGGGTGCAGGCTTGGCGGCCTCTATTACTGCCCACCCTTCCCAGCCCAAGCAAGGCCCTTCCCAAAATCTCCCCCAGGATCCTTCTAAGCCCCTGAGCCATGGTGTTATTTTCAAGCAACAGAATGCCAGTATTTCATCTAATGATACCCAAAGACCTCATGATCCCCACAGTTTTTATCTCAGCACTCCAGAGCCGGCAAAGGAGACCTGGAAGAGACAAGAAGAGATGTCCACAGCCTGCCCACGCCACAGCCCACCAAGTCAAATGACTTTCCCTGGGATCTCCCCTGCCTTGGCACAAAGTCCTTCAGAGGTTTCCAACCAGCATCTCCTGGGTTATGAATTAGGTCAAAGTCATCCTCAGGCTTCACATGGGAACAAATCGACACCCTTTGCTAACACAACTCATGAGCCTTTGGCCAAAGCAAAGAGTTCCCAGGATACACCAGCTTCCTCCTCTGGACCACTTCCCAGGGATCCTGAATTAGAAGCCAAGGTAGTGAGACCCTGCACCTCGGGCCAGAACATTTCTGACGTTCATTATGGCTCAGGGAGTGTGACACCCAGGACAGAGGGAAGACTCCAACAGAAACTGTGTGCCTCACTCTCCAACACAGTAAGCTCCCAGGAGGGAAAATGTGTAAGGACTGGAGACCGTTTCCAGGTGAAGATTGGCTACAATGCGGAGCTTATTGCCCTGTTTAAGAGTCTGCCCAGCAGAAGATTTGGTAATGAGTCTTCATTCAGTCTAGTTCTTTAGATGTTTTTTTGTTTGTTTGTTTTTTCTGTTTCTAGAGTCTCTTAACCTAGTAGTTCCTCATAAATATGAAGAGGGTGCATTGGCACATTCTGCCTCCTGTCCATATGGAGAATGAATGAATGAATGAATGAATGAATGCTAGGCCTGCCGGGTGCTTTGCATGCATTCTAGCCCTTAAGCCTAACAACAATTATTTTTTGGTAAAAGTTAGTGTGTCCATTTTAAAGGTGATGAACCTGTCTCAGCAAGGTGAAGTAACAGCTCAGGTTGGTTTGTGGGATGTGGCATCTCTACTATGCCTCAGAGCACATTCCTTTTCATGCCTGAGCTTTGCCAGACTACCCTGGGTCTCAGAGAACTTGGATTCTAGTCTCACCTCTGCCCATGGCCCTCTTAGGTGAGGCCCATAGCATCCTAGGCCCCGACTTTTATTTCACAATATAGAATAAAAAGCATTATTATTATTTCTATTTGCTGTTTGTCCTCTACAAGGATTTTCTTAATTATTTTTTTCAGTTTATTTATTTTATTAATTTTTTGACAGAGAGAGAGAGAGAGAGATACAGAGACAGAGAGAGAACTGAACTGGGGGAACTCCCCAGTTCAGCATATGGTCCCGCAGGGACCGGGGCTGGGATTCGATCCTCAGTCCCCGGCGCTGCAAAGTGAGCGCTTAACCCACTGAGCCATCCCGGCTTCCCCAGCAAGGATTTTCTGAGTCAGTGGGAGCTTGTCAGTCAACTGCTGTGAACTTCACATTCATTCATTCATTCATTCAACAAGCTTCTATTGAATGTCCACATTCAAATTATAACAACACTCATTCACCTCATTAGACAGACCAAGTACTTCTGTTTCATTTCAGATCCTGCCACTAAGACATGGAACTTCAGCATGAATGACTATAGTGCCCTGAGTAAGTGTGTGTTGTCGTCATCCCTTATGCAGGAAATGCTGGAGTGGAAAAGTTTCTTGGAGTACTAATTGTAGTCCAGTTCATGGGCACTGCCCCTGCTTTCTTCCTCATGATGACCAGCATACTGAGTCAGCTCCTTGGGTGAATGTCACTGGTGATATTAACAAAAGCTGGCACTTAATGGATGGAGCCTGCTATGTTTTGGGCTGTTCTAGGCTCCTTACGTATACACTACCTTTTGTATTCCTTATAACAACCATTTGACAGATGGGAAAAATGAGAACCAGAGAGGTTTTTTAACTAACACAGGGTCACACAGCCAGTAAGTTGTGCAACTGGGATTAGAACCTAGACAGTCTGACTTTAGTGTATGTCCCCACTGGACTGCTGGTTCCAGCCGTCACAGGCAGCTTATGCCAGCCCTTGTTCCCAGGAAGGTTTGCAATTCAGCAAACTGTCCAAGGCTTCACCGCCCTCTCTATGGGGCTAGTTAACTCGAGGGTATAGGGAGGGAGCATGGCCCAGGCAGGCTCTAACCAAGGCCAGGTCTGGGGAGGCCAGATCATGTTGTCTGGGCCCCTGGGAACACCATTCTGTCTTCTAAGATTGTGTTCACTGTCCTGCACCAAGATTTGTCACCTCTCCTGGTGTTGGAAGCCTGGCCCTGGATATTCTCATCTCTCCCAGCAGCCATTCCTTATTCCCTTTCTTCCCTTCCTCACCCTTTACCCAGTTCAAAAAAGGGAAAAAACGAGGGTGCACAGTGAAGTCACTCCTCCACAGATTCAGGCACCAGTACAGTTTCTGGGGGGTGATGGGATAGCTCCCTGCAGAAGTTTCTGTTTCTCCCCTTGGCCTCCAGCTCTTGCCATGGATGGTATCAGATGGCATCCTTTTATTTGGTATCTGCTGGTGACCTTTGGGGGAGGCTCATTGCTACTATTTTTTTTTTTTTTAATCCATGTGTGAGGTGTTGGGTGGGGCAGTGCTCTGGGTTAGAATGACAGGTCTTGACACCCGCTGTCCTGGGTGTGCCTATCAAACCGTGATTTCCACCGTCATGATTTTGTCTGTTTTATCACCTGTTGGCTGTGTGGTTTGGTGGCTTTTGGTAATGCTCTGCATATTTTTTGAAAACTATATAATGGGCACAGAAGTCTCTATATCGCTTTTAGATGAATTTTGCTGATGATGAATTGTTTAGCTTCTCACCAGTGTTTTGCACACCTGATCTGCTCCCTACCATGATATACCTTGAGCAGTCTTGCAGTGATTGTGGATCTGTGCGTTTATTCTTTTTTTTTAATTTTCAGATAGGTTCATGATTGTTGTGTCTTATTAATACATTATACTTTTCATCAATATAATATATAAAGATGGTCTCTGTCAGTCTTTCTGTCTTTCGGGTGTACCTCTGGATTTTGCCTTTTTAACGCTACCACACACTCATTGTAGAACACATGGAAGTTATATCAATGTTCAAAGAAGAAAAACTCCCCCATAATCTCCCCGCTCACTTAAAACAGTAACATTTTGGTTTTGTTCCTTCCATGCATTAAAATATGCAAAATTTTGTATCTGTAATATAATTTTTATCTTGCCTTTTTCACTTAGTGTTCTGGCATTGCATTTTTATTTTAATGGTGAATGCTAACAGTTAACTCTGAGTGATGAAACTGCGGGTGTACAATTATTGGACCACTTGGATACCCCTCCCCCCCCCCAAAAAATTATTTCTTATTGTGGAACTTAATATGGTTTTTTGTTTTTGTTTTTTTATCTTTTTCAAAATTTCTTCTAAAAAACAATTAGTGGTTATATGACATTCCATTGTATGAAAATGTCATAAATTGCTTAAATCATTTTCTTTTTCTCTATTCTATTGTATTTTTTTTCAATTACAGATGACATTTAATATTATTTTATTATTTCAGGTTCTGTTAGTCTGTTTTAATTTGCTCCCAGTTTTTTCAATATTGAGGCTGTAAGAAACATCTTTATCCATAAATTTTTGTATTTTCATTTGTCAGTTGGGAGGGATTTTTAGAAGTTGGATCATTATGATCACTTTTTATGGCTCTTGCTATATATTATCACATTGTTTTCCAAATGGTTTTATTCCCAACTAGCAAAGAAGATTTTTTTTTAATCTTATAAGTTTGATAAGTTAAAAAGTGGCTTTTTATTTCTCTGAGTATTTATAGAATTGAACATTTCTTCAAATGTTTATTAGTCATTTTTCCCCCTCTTTACCTTCTTGTCTTTTGTGGTCTTGGTATTTTTTAAAGTCTTTTTTTTTTAAAGGTTTATTTTTATTGTTTTTGACAGAAAGAGAGACAGAGACAGAGAGAAGGGGGAGGGCCCAGAGCAGTCTCCATAGTTGACAACATTAGTTTTCCATATAGTTTCACTCCACAGGTGGGCACAGGGCTGCTCAGGGCAGGGACTGGGTAGGGGGCCTCCTACATAGGAAGCGCGCCCAACGTGGGAGTCGAACCTGGGGTCTGCCACATGGGACGCTCACCCCAGCGAGAACCAAATTGGGGGCACACCCTGGTTGGGCATATGGGTCCACACAGGCTAGGGCTGGGATTTAGTCCTCAGACCCTGGGGCTGCAAAGCAAGTGCTCAACCCGCTCAGCCATCTGGCATTCCCTAAAGTTTGAGCTCTGTTTATCTTTCTTGCAAGAATCTTTATTCAGTGGTTTTGCCTTTCGATTTAGTTTGTTTTTTGACAGTGTAGTTTTGTGTAGTCTAATCCATTCATCTATAGAGCACATCAGTAATAGGTAAAACAAGGTTCAGTACTGGGCTTCTGTGGCCTGACAGTTCTTTGTCTCTTTCCCTTGTTCTCCAAGCAGAGCGGGCCTGGAAATAGGATTAAACGGGTAATTTCTGGTTGTTGACTTCAGTGGCTTCTCTGACACCGCAATAGAAACTATCTAATACATTTACTTATTCTGGTGAGATCCCTCTGCCTCCTGTTAATTTCTGACTTCTAGCTTTTAATTTGAAAACGTAAGGAACAGAAGAGTCATGTTTAACAAATACTGAGATTCCTCAAGCCCCAGTGAAAGCACGCTTGCAAACCTTCCCAATCCAGCAGTGCCTTTTCTCGTCTGCCTGCCAGGCGGAATTCCTCTTGACCCTTCCCCTGCCTTCCTCCTTTGCCTGCCTGAGCATCCCAGGGCATGTGAAAGTCATCACTTTGTCACTTCTGTCCTTCTTTGCGTCTTCTGCAGTGAAAGCAGCCCAGCGCCTCCCCACAGTCAGCCTGCAGCCTTTGGAAGGAGCCAGCAGTGTGACACAGACCAGCCTTCCTTCAGCTCCTTCCCTGGCCTTTGTCAAAGGCCAGTGCATGCTTATTTCCCGAGCCCGCTTCGAAGCAGACATCTCCTATTCAGAAGAGCTGATCGCACTGTTTAAACAGATGGATTCCAGAAATTACGGCAAGTAATTGGCCTCGGACAGATTCCCAGGATGCTCAGTGGTCTGATCTCAGTGTAGGCTGTTTTTCTCTGTTTGAATATACAAAAATGACTTTCTTGGTAGAGCCTTCTGGATCTGCTCCTCTGATTGTAGAAACGTGATGCCTAAATTGTTCCAGATAGTGGACACAGTGGGGCCTGTTTCATCCTTAAAGGCCTCTCAAAGAGAAGACCCCACAACTTTCCCCAGCCACCTGGTCAGTGTCTTGGTAAAAGTAGAAAAAATTCCTGCTTCAGGCATTTAAACCCACCTGTTTATATTTTGCCCTTAGCAGAGCTTGAGAAACAGATGGCTACCATCAAAATAAGAATAAATGCCTGTTTGTAGACTAAAGCAATGCTTTTCAAACTAGAGCATGCGTGAGAACCACCCCGAGAACTTGGTAACACAATGCTGGGCCTGCCCCCAGAATAAATCCTGATGCCTGCTTCCCACCCAGAGGTACAAAGTTCATTGGTTTGAGGCAGGCCTGGGCCTTGGTATTTTTTAAAGCCTCTGAGTGAGTCAAACAAACAGCCTGGATTGACACGCAATGGCCAAAGCTGAGCACTTTTGCTTTGTGTGTGTGTGTGTGTGTGTGTGTGTGAGGTCCTTTAAAAACTGCCCTGTCGGAATAAGGGGCAGAAGTCAGCTTTAGAATTCTGAACTGGGTTTCATTCTTAGCTTGATCCATGTTGTATTACAGAACATTGTGGCTTTTATGGATTAATCTTCTCATTCTTGGAATGGTTGTAGCCTTTCTCTAGGTGAGTAGGAAACAAACCCATAAAACCTCCTGTCTTTGAAATATCACATTCAGGCAGTGTCGTGGAAGAAGGCTCTGTAGAATTTCTTGTTCAGTGAGCTTCTGTTGGGGCTTGGGGGCTCCCCCAAAAGGAATGTGATGCTGGCTGTCACAGTCTTATCCTTTAGACGGATAGAGTTTTAACTGGTAAGAGCAGGCCGGTGAGCAGGGTTTAGATGAGATGAGCCAGGCTCAGCCTGAGTCGTGGACAAGCTGCTCCCAAGGGCCAGGATTCTTTGCCTCTCCTGCCCATGTAAGCTGTGTGGCTTCAGCTTGGGGTGGCCCTTAATAGGCAAGTACAGCTGACTTATGTCTTCTGAAAAGTGTGACCACTCCCGACACAGGAAGGGTCTCTGCACTATCCCCACCGTACGAGAAGTTGGTCAGCTTGGGGCTTTCTGTCAGATTATATCGGAGCTACCTTGCTTTTTTTCTGAATCTGATTCACTGTATCCATGATGCTTTTTCCCTAACCACCTTGCTTTCTCAGTCACCATACAGAGGAGATACCATTTGCTGCTTTCTGTTCAAAAATCATGTATCAAACTGAAGCTCCCTTGATTTTCTCAGAAGGTAGATTAGTAGGGAAGGTAACCTCTCTGAACTAATTATGAGATGCTCACCTTTTTAGTTAATATTGTTTGTAATTTATGCCACACAATACTAATCAACAGATGGCATAATAATAATAATAATGTTAATACCAGTCATAATTTATAATTGGGTTTTTTTTGAGTGCTCATTGTCCCAGGCACACTTTTACATTTACATTTCATGTAATCCTCTCAAGAACCCTGTGAGGCAGAGGCTTTATTTTTCAGATGTGAGAACTGGGGCCCTGAGGAGCTATGTCACTTGCCCAAGATCACACTTTGCAGAAGGGGCAGAACTGGGATTGTAACGGAGGCTGTGTGACCATTTCAACCCTTCGGCTCCTTTCCTGTGTGCAAAATGGAGCTCACGGTAGTGTCCAGCTGAGGCATGGTGAGGACACCGTACACACTGATGTCTGGGCACCATGCCTGCTTGGAGTAAGCACCGAATAAGTGTAAGCTAGAATTATTATCCCCTAGCTGGGAAATTCAGGGCATTTCTACCTGCTGGGCCATCCCTTGTCACTTTTCCCCAGAGCACAGCATATCACCACCTTTACGACCCGCGTGTTGCCGTGTCTGCTTGTCTTTCCTCCCTGAATTCTGTGAAAACCTCTCAGTTTCTGTAGCCCCAGTGCCTGGCCCAGGACCACCATGTCACATGAGCTCACTGGAGGTTTCTGGAATAGGGAATGCTTTAGAGTGGTGACGTAGCACAAGGGCATAGTGTCACGTTGGCATGTTTGCTTTTTCTCATTGCAGATGTCAAGACCAGGAAGTGGAACTTTCTCCTGGAAGAACACAATAAACTAAGTGAGATGCCCACCTTGCTTGTTTTCCATCATGCTATTTTTAAGCTTTCGTTACCTCCCTGAAACTTAATGTATTTTAAAAGACTCTCCTCCTCCCTTGGCCATGGTACCATGGCATGCTGGGTACAGGACAAGTTAAAGGTGGAGGCGTGCTCAGGCAGCTGTGTGCCCGTGTGCAGAGATGGGGGGTTGACAACAGCCCAGGTGAACCTGGGGCCTCTTGTTCCATCAGGCTAGGGTGGCACTGGTCAGGTTCCTGAAGCTGGGAAGCCTTCCAGCCATCATAGAAGTGTTAGAAGTGAGGGTACGTGGGCTTTGTGGATCAGGGATGAGCTAGCATTGCTTGGCTAGGAAGCTACCTTAGACTCCCTGTTAGAACCAGGTGATCAACCAGAGATGGACGCCTCGGCCAGGGTAGATCAGCCTTTAATGTGCACTTTGGACACTGGCCAAGGGAACAGACATGTGCACAGATAAAACCACAGGACAGAGAAGCCAGTGTGGGCTTCCCAGTTTTCTTCTCTGTGGCCTGCGTGGGTGGGCCAGTAAATTCTAATGTGCCTGAGAAAGAGGGATGTGGTCGTATCTCAGCCTGTGCTAGAACGCCCGTCTGTCCCCTGTCTTCCAAGCTGGCACAGCTGTGTTCTCCCGCTTGACCTCCCTGAATGCTTGTATGGCCTGCCAGCCAGTGGTGGTGCCAGCAAAGCCAGGAGAACCGTGATCAGCCTGGGAGCTCGAACACACTGGCCCGCTGCCCACAGGCTTTAAGGAAGAGGGAAATGCCAGGTTCTGCCCTTTGTCTCTTCCCTATGTGACTTATCTGCAACACCAGGTAGATAATTCAGTATTCAGGTCTGATTTGTCTCGTCAGTAAAAAAAAAAAAAAAAGGAGAGGGGCTCTATGTCTGCTTTACGACCAGGAATTAAATATAAGGGAGGAGCTTTTGATCCTCTGAGGAAAGACTTGTTGCAAACTCAAGGTTAAGTTTGGATATGATGAGATACTCGGTTTCAGGAAACACTAGATGAAGCAGAAAGGATGGCCAGTATCGATCTGAGACACCATGGCAGAACTTTTGATTCAGAGCAAACTATTTGGCTAACACTTAATCTTTGATGAGCAATAAGAGTGAATTTTTCTCTCTTGCCTCTTTCTCTCTCAACCACACATGTACTGTGGACTCTTTGTTAACCAGAACTCAATCAACCAGCACTCTCAAGCAACCTACAAAGTTGCTTGAGATTTTTCCTGTTGCTTCAAAGTGCTAGTTGCTTGAGTTCTGAGTAATGGAGACTCTTACTTCCATTTATCCAGCATCTACCAATCCTCATGGGTGCTGGTTAGCTGAGAATCTACTGCAAATATGTTTTCTAAAAAATCTTGACTTTCATGGAATGACAAAGAGCAGGAGACATACAGCATTAGCAGATGAGTGTTAACATTGAAAAACCATGACACGTGACTCACCGAGCATTAGATCAGGATCCCAGATCTTTTTGATTCCAGATCTTCTGTGGGCCATGGGGGACTCTGAAATATGTGATGAAAAGGGTATCTTCATCCAGAAAAATGGGCATAATGTCCACAGAAAATTTTGCATTTAATAATACCATGGGGGCGGAGCTAAGAATTCTAGATTTTAGAGTTGATTGCTTTTTTACATGCTATGTTGTCATTAAAAAAAGTCTGTGGAAGACAAGCTGATTCTCCCCATTTCATAGTTTGGGAAAAGCTTGGACCCAGAGAAAGGAAACTGTTGTTTTCTTTATTGGGCGCATCACAGGGTCATGATAAAGTGACAAAAATCAGACTAAACTTGCAATCTTGAGTTTGTAACGTGATGCATGTGGAAATTTATAAGCCAGATTTATGAACTGAGAGACCAAGGGGACAGACATGGCAGAATGTCACAGTCCTGGTTTAGCTGTGATTCCACCTTTAACAGACTGGAAATGGGGGGCTGGTTCCTCAATGTGTGAAATTAGACTACTGACCCTCAGCTAGTGAACAGGGCACAGGGAGCTAAGTACAAATGACAGCCAGACCTTCTGAGTACACGAATGCTCACCGATGATGTGGTCACAGTTATTTGCGCCAGGTGAGGCAAATCTAAGAGCTTTCCTTCTCTCTTCTAAGTGACTTGAGGCCTTTCCCCAGTGAAACTGGCATAAGGCCTTTCATTTTCCCTTGACTGTCACAGTCCAGAAGGGCTCTGCATCCCCTTTGGTGAGCTTGTCTTGTCAGCTGCTATTTGAAAACTTTCCCATCTCTGCCATGTGGCCTGGTGAGGATCTCCCCAACAGAAACAATTTGTAGATGCCTCATGAGCCAGACAGTACATTCCTGTCGTCTCCCAGCACAAGGAAAAGGAAGTAGCCGCGTCTGTGACAGGGAGTGGGGGCATCCTCAGAAACATGCCCAGCTGGCTGAACCAGCCCCGCAGGACCGGGGAGGCAGTTGGTAGGAAACAGAGTGGAGGTTGGATGTTTTCCTCTTGAGCAGCTGAAAGAACAGAATGCTTACACAGCACCACATTTCACACCAGCTGGATTATCAGCTGTTCCTTAGTTTTCATCAGGTGAGTTCTGAAGATCACTAGGATTAAAATGAAAATGGTTTCGGAAAGCACACTGAGTGTGTAGTCTCCTGAAGTGTGCAGAAGGCAGCATGCTCAGATTTCACTTGGAGGCCTAAAGAGGATTTCTGCATCAATCTGGGCAGTCTTCTTTTATACAAAACCATCAACCTTACCTAATTTCTTATCCTGGTGATTCTGTTCTTGCAAACTGTTTCCAGAAATAACTGGTACATATGTTTAGTAAAGGACAGAAATGGATTTAAATGTATTAAAAATACAGAGCAATTTAAGGTAGCACTAGATGGCTCAGCCCTCCATATTCACATCAGTATTTGCAGAGGTAGCCAATTGATGGTTGTGGTGAAAGACTTTGGTAATACCTTTTGAAGATGTTAAGAAAAAAAACCCAAAACATGACTGTAAGGAATAGAAAACAACCTTAGAATTTCAAGTAGTGTTAGATATAAATGAAATATACCCAGTTTCTCTTTACTGGATTACTGAGAACGGTTAGCCCATCGGCATGTTATTGGGACTCTCCTGGGTGCTCCTGAAAAGGTAAAGGATAAAGAACAATTGAGGACCTGCAAACAATGCTCGCTCTTCTAATTAGATTTTTCAAAGGGCAATACTAAAAGGGAAGAATATGTAGAAAGCTACAGCCCATACGGCAGCAAGCTGTGATTAGTATTACAGTTTAATGGTAATTCTACCACCAGCAATCTCTAGGTCTATCTTTGTTTTCTCTGACTTTATAATTTTTTAACTTGTCTTTCCTTGCCCCTCTCCCCCAAGTGTATGCATATGTTTTATTTGTATCTCTGGTATATTCTTTTTCTCTACTGCATAAGGTTTTTTTTCCTCTTGGTTTTAAAATCAAATGAGGCTAAGTTCTTTCAAAGAGCAAAATCAGTTTACTTTCATTTCCATGGGGATATCAAATAATTTATTTTTCCCACTTGGGTGAGTGGCTTCTAACTTGAAGAAGAGATTCCGCCACCCATTACGTAGAGATCTAGAGCCAGCACACTTGGAAGGAAAGTAAAGACTCCTATAAGCTTCAATGGGATGAATCAGAGTCATGGTCACTAATCGTTGAGACTTGGGGCTTAGCAGGGGTGGGTCAGCATTTTTTGTAAAGGGCTAAATAGCAAATGTTTTTGACTTTGTGGGCCATACAGTCTTTATCCCAAGCCCACAACTTCACCGTTGTTGCATGAAAGCAGCCGTAGGCACCCCATAAGCAAATTGGCACAACTGTTCCAGCCAAACCATTTACAAAAACAGGCGACAGGCCAGCTTGCCCCACAGGCCTTCGCATTTGTATTAGAGCACAGGTAGGGAGTTCGCAGGTCACCTCTGGACTAACAGGTTTTCCAGCTGCTTCTCCGCTGAGATCACTGCTGTACATCTCACCTCTTATTGGGAAGCCATTGTTCTCGTGAAAAGGGCCAGAAGCGTGCAGGACCACCTGTTATCAGTGGTGGCCTCCATGTGCACTCTGCCCTCTGTTGTTTGTAAGTAGCACTGCCACCCCTCCTGCTCATCTTTCCTGGAACCCCCTGAGCCTCTGGGCCTGTTGACAGCAGGTGACATAGTGTTCTCTGCCTTCTCATACATCCAAACCAGAGTATAACCTGAGGACAATGGCAACAAGGCAAGATGGATTAATTCTAAGTGTTGCTCTTTTCCTGAGCTTTTTTTTTAAGAATATGAGTCCTTATTTATTTGAATGGGGTACTAAGATAATTAGGTTAAAAAGAAATCAGTCCCTAAAACACTTTATAGTCCTTTCCAATGATTGTATAGTATAGAAAATGAGTAGAGAAGGAAATCCAGTTCTCCGGGATGCACCTGTAAGCCCCCAATTTTCTTCTCAAGTTACTTTTTCGAGACGATGGCCTGCAGCCGAATTTCAGCCACTGAGCTTTGAACTTTGTATTTTGAAGCCCCTTCTCTCTCACCAGGTCTCATGGGCATAACACTCCAATTCACGTACCTCCGTTCTTTCTAGTTGAAAGGGTGCGCTGCCTTCCGCAAGTTCAGCTGACTCCTCTGCCCAAGACGCTCACCCTGGCTTTTGCGGCTCAGCTGGAGAAGACGAGTCTCCACCCCACAGCGGACGTCCCTGTGGCCGACCTCACCAGGGTGGACCCCAAGCTCGTGTCCAATCTGCTGCCCTTCCAGAGGGCCGGAGTCGAGTAGGTCCTCGATCTCCCCCTTGCTCTCTCTTGCTCACAGTTCATCACTCACCACCAGCTGGGTCCTGATGCTTTCTTTCATGAATGCTCATCTTTCACGGGTGTCTAAAAGCATCTGGCCATTCACCTGCCAGGTGTGCAGTTACCAAAGCCTGACTGAAATGACGGTTTTCAAATTCCATGCATTAATTAGGACTCTGCATGGCAGGTGTGCCGAAGCCCAACTCTGCCCAGCTTAAGGAAAGGGACTTCTGCGGGCATGCAAGAAAACCCAGGGTCTCCAAAGATCTCGTCAGGCCCCTCTGCCTCTCCCTCAGCTCTGCTTTCTTCTTAGCTTGCTTTGCTCTCAGCCAGACACCCCTCAAGTGTGGCAGCGCATGCCCTTGAGCTCAGCAGTGCAGTGGAAGCACCGCTTTCCGATGGGTCCGACCCTGAAATGTGTGAAATCTGGTGCTGACGCTGGAGCCAGCCAGGCCATGCAGGTTCCAAAAGAGTGGAGTGTGCCTTCGTTCCCACACTGCTAGCCCGTGCTGTGTGCCGGAGGGCTTTGGGACCCTGGAAGCTGCTAGTTAATGAGAATCTCTGCTGAGGGTGGTGCTCCCTCCTGAACAAACACCTGGCCCCTCCTCTGGCAGGCTTCCTTCTCCTCCTTACCAGCATTTTCTGTCTTTGCTGGCTTCCTCCCTTTTCCCCATGCATGCAACACCTTCTCTGATCTTCAGAAAGCTGTATTTTGACCCCACCATTTCGTCTTTCTTTTATTTATTTATTTATTTTATTGTTTATTATTGTTTTTGACAGAGAGAGAGAGAGAGAGAGGGAGAACTGCACTGGGGGAGCTCCCCAGTTCAGCATATGGGTCCACAAGGGCCGGGGCCAGGATTCGATCCTGGGTCCCCGGCGCTGCAAAGTGAGCGCTTAACCCACTGAGCTATCCCGGCTTCCCCCCATCTTATCTTTCTTTCCTCGCCTTCTAGGCTGGTGTCTTGCGTATAACATCTGCTCCCCACCCTGCCCCTCATTAGAGACCATTCCCACTGTCTACCTTCCACATCTCCCTGGACCTAACCTGCAAACTTCCTGCCTTGGCTTCCACGAGCTGGTTTTCTCATGCAGTTTCTTCTAACCTTTTGACCACCATTTCACATTTTCCCTATTTTTAAAATTATTATTCTGCCCCTTGTTGGCTCCTGCTCTTCCCTCTTTGGGGAAAAGGACCCGTGTTGGCATGTGGGACCCCGCTGAGCCAGGCCTGTCACTTTACATGGCAGCAGATTACCATGTGGCCCTGAGCAATATGCAGTGTTGCTGTTTTTACCTTGTCTGTTTTCAGTTTTGCCATAGCCAAGGGAGGCCGCCTGCTGCTGGCTGACGACATGGGCCTGGGGAAGACCATCCAGGCCATCTGCATCGCCGCCTTCTACCGGAAGGAGTGGCCGCTCCTGGTAGTGGTTCCATCCTCCGTGCGCTTCACCTGGGAGCAGGTCGGTCCCCTTGGTGCTGTGACTTCAACAAAGGGCGAGAGGAATCAAGCAACAGCCTGGGAATAGGACCCAGGGGCTTTAAAGTTTCTGTCTTAGCTGAAGAGATAATCCCAGGCTGGGCTCATGGGTTTCCAAGTTAGAATCGGGTCCTACCTTCAGGGAAGAAAGCCAGGGAGCATAAGCATGCTTGTCTATCCTCAGACACTTACTCAGTGCCTCTTGTACCCATGCTAATAGACCATTCATCTGTTCCACACCTACTTGTCTAACTATTTTTACCTCCTTTATTTCCTAGAATCCCACGATAGATAGCCATGTGCAATAGGCACAATAGGGAGTAACCCCATTTACAGATGAGCAGACTGGATGACAGAGGTTAAATTCAGGGGTCAGAGTGGTTCTGTGAAATGACTAGAAATCCTGGATGAAGAAGGAAGCCCCAGCTCGTCGCCTGTAGCTTTTCCCAGCTCAATGCTACTCCCTGTGGCTGCGCACTTCCTCAGCCCTGGGCTTCTTCCTAAACCCTGTGAGCCGCTCATGGGGAAGAGGCCATGTAGCCCACAGCCTGCTGGCCTGATGCCCGACATACCTTTCCAAGTGGACACAGAATTTTAACAATGTGTCCTGAAATAGTACTGCATTCTTTTTCCAGTCCTTGTGATCTGAGTTCTGCCAGTATCTCTAGACACCGGTAATTCAACACAGATTTATTTGGTGTGTGTTGGAGTCTCACAGCGCCCCCAGAATTTCTGGGAAAGAGTTAGGTGCTCAGGTGAGACTGGAGAAAGGACCAGCGCTCCTGATACCAGAACAGCATCAGCCAGGCACGCCAGGAGGGCACCTAGCCGCTGGCATGGCCACCTGCAGGCTTACATTGGCTCTCGGTGTTGACTTTGGCTGGAGATGGCAAGGTTTCCAGAGAGAGCAAGTGGCTCTATTGAGAATACTGACGTAAATATTGTCACCGTCATCAGTGCCTTCAGGGTACCAAGCTCTGCTAAAAATTCCTTTATAAAGTTTCTCTTAGAAGAGTTGCATTCTTTCCCTGCAGAAACTTATCATCTAATTAGAGATAACAGAAAGGAAATGCACCGACAGCACGAGGTGACCGCCATGCACTGGCTTGTGAAGGAAGGAGTGAGTGCCTTGTTAGTGGAAAGTGAAGGGCAGTGGACGGATGTGGGAAACATGGAGATGCTTGTTACTCATGGGGATGCGTTACAGCAAATGCAGGACACGGAGGGACAGAGCCCAAGTTTATCTTTCAGGGAGCATTAACACGAGAGGGTGCAGTTGATGGGTTGGCTGGGGTCACGGCTGGCAGCTGTGGGGCCCGATCATCAGTTTGGTTTTGTTCTCTCCCGTCACCCCCAGGCCTTCCTTCAGTGGCTGCCATCTCTGAGCCCAAACGACATCAATGTCGTGGTGACTGGCAAGGACCGCCTGACAGCTGGCTTAATCAACATCGTCAGTTTTGACCTTCTGAGCAAGTTGGAAAAACAGCTGAAAACCCCTTTTAAAGTTGTCATCATTGTAAGTGACTTGGCCAAGTCCTTAAGTACTTTTCTCCATAGAAACTTTCTTTTTAAAAGCCCTGAGAGTTTTCATCTCTGTCCTCTTATGGAGCCTCTCTGGTCTCTAGGAGAACAGAAATCATTGTCTTTATTTTGTGGGGAGCTTATATTTCATCTCAATTAGTGGGTCTCATCCCAGCTATATATTAGAATCTCTGGGGAGTTTTTTGAAAAGTGTGCTTTATTGGGTCTGTGCTGGGGGTTTCTAGCCCATCTCTTCCCGACCTGAGGTCGTGGACAGAGGCCAGCCTATGGATTGCAGGCCACCCTGTGCTCCAGTCACTGCCACCTAGACAGCAAGGCTATACGCTAACATCTGTTTCCCCCTTGTCAGAGCACCTCAGACAAACAGTTCTAATAGTTAATACAGTTAATACGTTTTCTTCCAGCCAATATGAAGATACTCCCTTCCCCTGCCCCCCAAAAAGCACTTTTTACTCTGATTGTTTATTTAAAGATAGCTTTACTCTAGGCCTGCTCCCGGATGGGACAGCACATCTTCCAATTACTGGCTTGCCTTTTAGTCTCCAGAGAGACTTGGCACCAGCCACCTCTATCAATACTCAGCAGATGGCATGGCTCACAATAAAAAAAATCACGAAAGGTGTGCAGTATTGTCGTTCCCCACCACCGCACCCCCCCCACCCCCCCACCCACACACACCTGTCTGTCCAGTTCCCACCCCTGGTCCAAGGACCCACTAACAAACGTATAGTGGTGAAGTGTGTGGTAGGTGATTTCCAGTGGAAATTTACCTTAATTTTTCTTTGCAGCAAACCAGTGAAACTCGATGCCTCCAGACAGTGTGAACGGTCCTTCTTAATTTGAATATGTGAATTTAAAGAGCCAGTGGTATTTTCCTTCTGTTAAAAATAGAATTCTCTGCTGATAGTGGCGAATTCTTGATGCTCAAAATTGAAATACAATCGCTTCTCAGCCTTTTGGCTAAGATCAAGTGTAAAACTGGAGTGCATGTGCTCTCTACAAGGAGAGAAAGGAAAGAATTTTTAGGAAGCCCCCCAAAAGTAGAGCCTCTGAGTCTCATGGGTCAATGGGATTACAGTAGAGATTTCATGCCTTAGGTTTCCCAGCATGGGGCTGACTGTTGTGGGAGGTACATTCGTGCATGTGTTCATCCAACTAATAACAGTTGAGCACCAGCTTCATGTCCTGCATAGTGCTGTGAACTAGGGTGTGGAGGAAGAACAGTCCGCTGCCATCCTCTGTGGAACCACAGACCAGTAGGACAGGCAGACATGTGTACAGATCACTAGAATATGCAAGTATTTCAGTGCTTTCATAGACATGTGAACCAAATATTATGGGAGCTCAGAGAAGGGAAGGAGAAGTCACGGTTCCTGATCTCAGGGATCTGTTATTATGATTTCGACTTGAGAGTCATACTGTGTTTATAGCATAAGCAAACTTAAATGTTTCTATTTTTTTCAAAGCTAGAAGGGTAACAAGTCTTCCGGGGAGTTATTTTTGGTTTGGCACAAATTCAAGCGTGGCTTTGAAAAAACCCTAGCATGCAAATGCAGTGAGAACAAAAGAAGTACTACAGGATGGTGCTGGTCATTCTACAACATGTACGAAAATTGATGCCTTCATATCTTGAGTGTTTTCCTATATCGGGTAGTTTTATGACCATTGATCTTCCCAATGGTCCCTAAAGCCAATATTATCCCCATTTCACAGCTGATGAGACTGACAGTGAGAGAGGTTACACACTTTGCCCTTAGGCACGAAGCTAGCAAGATGAAGCATCATTTATCAAAGCTCGATTGCATCTGGCTTTAGAAGTCACGTAGGGCAGGGGTGTTGCTAACCCCGTTTTATAGGAGGAAAACTGGCCCAGAGAGGAAGTGACTTGCCCAGAACATTGTAGGAGAAGCTGCTCCAGAACCTGGTCCGCAGCAGTCTCCTTGAATGACAAGAGTGCTGAGGGAGGCATCCGCGATTCAGTGCCATGTCAGGGTCTAGCTTCACATGGTCTGTGTCTTCATCCACTCCGCATTTGACCTTGTTCACCTGTGTGACTGTTTCTTTTCAGGATGAATCTCACTTCCTCAAAAACATTAAGACTGCCCGCTGCCGCACAGCTATGCCGCTCCTCAAGGTGAGTCCTGTCCAGGGCAGCCTGGGAGCCAGAGCCCACTCGGCACTGAGGTCCTGCTATTGCATGTTTGCCCAGCCTGGTGGGGTCCAAGAGGGCAGGGGTTGCCAGTGCGGGGCTATGGACGTGACTTAGCATTGATCAGGGCTGTGGTGCTACATTCCTTTCTCTTCCTAACTTCCTGCTAAGGAACTCCTGGGCGGTGCCATCATCCCTGTCCCTCAAAGGTGAAGACCTGTTGGAGATCACAGGTCTGGTCAGGACTGCACCCCAGATCCTCATGGGCTCGTCCTAAACAAGGCAGAGGGAGGACTTCCAGCAGCATGTCCTAAAAGCTCAGGAGAAACTGCCTGCCGTCTTCTGAGTTGCTTCTGGGGCAAAACTCCTGGTGCTTGGAACTACAGGAGACGAGCAATAGACTCAGCACCAGGCCAGTGGGCATCAGCGGGCAGCGCTGGCAGAGTGGAGCCGTGCCTTCTAAGCCGATGCCCTTTTCTGGGGCCACCCCTTCTGGGCTGGGCTAAACAGGTGCCTGAGCACTCATGCTGGTTGAGTCCTGGCTTCAGGGCAGGTGGCGGTGCGTGTACAGTATCACTTCAGATGCTGTGCTGCTGAAGGGAGCACTATTGGTTTCTGAAATACGTGCTTCCGAGGCAGACCTTGGGTATATTTCAAAGTGACATATTTAAAACAAAATTTTTAAACTGTTAACTAGTATATATTGCTGTGCATTTGCTCTAGAACTTGGATGAGTTAACATTAAAATAGGAGTCACGAATCTAGTGTGCTGTTTGTGAAGGTGTCCTGAAGCCACCCTGTTCCATAGCGGTGCCTTCGCGTGTTGCTGGACTCTTGGCAGTGTTGAATGGAGGGGGCTGAGGCATTCTGTGTTCTTCTGTTAACCCGAGCATTCATGTCTGCTGTGTTTTCATCTGGTTTGGAGTTTCTCAGCCTCAGCACTACTGACACTTTGGGCTGGATGATTCTTCACGTGTAGAGCTGTCCTGTGTATTGTGGGATGTTTGGCAGTACCCCTGTCCTCTACCCACTCAATATCAGTAGTACCTTCGAGTTGTGACAACCAAAATTGTCTCCAGACATTACCAAATGTCCCCTGGATGGCAAATCACTTCCCCATTTCTGTTGAGAACCAATGACCTAGACGCTAAGGAAATGAATCTAAATACAGTAGACTCTCTGCTAACTGGAACCCAAGCAACCAGCCCTCTCAACAGTTAATGAAGATTTTGCTGGTTGCTTGTGGGTGCCAGTTGTTTGAATTCTGGTTAACAGAGAGTCTGCTTACATTTATCTAGCATCTACCAATCCCCATGGATGCGGTTAACTGAGAGTATGCTGTAGTTTGGAATAAGCAGCCATGTATTAGTATAAAAGCATGAGGGGATTTAATTGTATGGTGATGGATAACTAGACTTTTGGGGGTGATCACTTTGTAGTGTATACAGATGTCAAATGATAAAGTTGTATACCTAAATCTTATGTAATAAAATAAAGCCATATGGGGACCTAATTTCATACCACTCAATTGTTCCTCTAACTTGTGCATCTCTTAGCACTATTTTCTGATAATTAATATTTTAAGACTTTTTCAGCAAATGTGCATGCTGAATTAATTAGGTTATATCATATAGTCTGTGGGCCAGATCATATCCAGAAAATGTGGGCTTTGTAAATGGTGACAGCAGCCACATGCGAAGGACATGTTGATTAGGTTTCAAGAAACTGGTTCGTTGTCCCCTGGGAAGTGACACCTCTTTTTCCCCATAGTGCTATTTGCCTGGGCTACAAAACAGGGTTCTATTTATATATACAAATGTGGTAGGCAAGACAGAAAGCTGTAATGAATATCTTTATCATTATTGTTAGCCCCTCCGACAGTGAAAACCGCTGTTAACAGTTTGGTTATTTTTCTACCATGTCAGTCACAGGGCAAGATCATAATTTTTAACGGCTTTAGAGCGTTCTGTTGTGTGGACATATTTCATAATTTAACCCTAGGGTTAGACATTGTTTTGCTGTCATAAATCTGCAAGTGAACATCATGCATTTATTTGTAGCTTTCATTCTTTGTCCTTGTAAAACAGAATTGCTGTGTCATATTTAATCTTCTGATAGATGCCTCTGAAGTCCAGTCTGGCCAGACATAACTATCTTCCCTCCCATTCAGCCTGAATCATTGGGTCTTTTTCTCCACAAGACTCCAGCACTGAAGGTTATCAGTGTCTTCCTTTATGAGCTGTGAGATGTGTGTTTGGGTTTCCTTTAGCTATGTTTTATTTACAGTGCTTTTTGTTGTTAAACCAGTATTACGACATTATTAACAGTATCCGATTATTTCTTTAGAGGGAAGAAGTCCCCCAGAACCCCACAATCCTTTTCTAATAATTGTTTCTCTTTTTCTGTGAGCAGAATCCTTTTGATATCGCTGTTGATTTGGCTAGATGAGATGAGAATAGTGGTCTAAAATGTATGAGTTTTCTCTTTGTCCCTTTTCATTAAAATAATTTAAATAGATACTATAATGAAATAGTACAAAAGGGTATACAGTGAAAATTACTCTTTCTCCCCTCTCTGGGTCCTCAGTTCCTTGATCTCTCTCCCCAAAGGCAGCCATAGTGACCAGATTTTCCTCTTAAAAATGAGTCCATGCCCACAGAAGTGCATGCATGTGTGTTTCCTTTCTACCTTCCTAGAGTGTTCTACAACCACATTTTTGCACCTGCCTTTTTTCTCTTAGTAGTGTCTCTTGGGAATCATTCCAGATAACTTGACCTCATTCTAAAGGATAGAACTCTGTTGTTTAAGTCTATCATAGTATGATGTTCCTTTTTGATGGAATTGTAACCAGGCTTTGACTGTTCTGTACAGTATTGCAATGACCATCTTTTCATATGATGTACAAGTGGGGAGTAGAAGAGCCAGTCCTGCTGCGTCTAGAAGAGGTGCTCTTTGCCCCTTTCAGGTCAGAGGGGAGAGTGGTGTTGACAGTAGGGTCTGCTCCTCCTGCCCAAGTATGACCAAGCTTCAGCGAGAGTCCCTGTGGTTCAGCTGTTCTGATCAATTTTCTCATTGTCATCACAGAATCAGTCTTAAAATGAAATTATTAAAATCTAATGCTGAAGTTAAAATAGGCTATCTTTTTGTACAGGAGTGGGGAAAAACACACTTTCATGTTAATTTTAGCATGTGTGCTATATGATATAACCTAATTAATTTTGCATGCTTTGGAGGTCAAAGTGGCATACCTGTAATCAGCTGTAATTGTACCACTTGCTATATTCTCATAACCTTTCAGTACACCTGTAGTTACAGTCTTCATTCTGTCTCTTCTTACCCAAGAGTTAAGTTGCCTTCTACATGGTATCAGAATTCCATTAACATCAAAGCAGCGATACTCACTTAGATTGAAAGCACTGTGGTATACACATCACTTTAGTAACAGCAGCACCTTTCAGATTTGTGACTGGAACCTTGTCTCTTTGGAAAAAGGCTAGAACCCAGAAGGATCTGTTTTTATGTGAAACAATGCTGACCTAACCAGAGGCTCAGAAAGGTCATTTACTGGTTAGGTGGCCCTCTGTTGATCCTTGGGTGACCTCTGGTCAGCATTGGTCATCGTTATGCCGTTTGTCTTGGTTTGGTCTTGTTTGTACTGAGAGCAGAGTCTCTCGGGAGCAGAGTGAAGAATAGAACCCCCCATCTCCTCCCCAGACTCCAGTTCCGGATTCCTCCTGAATACTGAATTTTCCCTCTTGTTCTCAAGCGTTTAGATTTAACTACAGGTGTTTATTCTTGTTGCCAAGGGAGTGGCCATGATCCTGAATTTGTTCTTGATCTGTACTTTTGGTCACTTGTCCCCAGATTATGCTTGCCACTATCCTTATTGCTGAAGATTCTACAATGACTTCTTAACTAATTAAAACAATGGTTCTGCCACATCAGGGCAAATGAGTAATGGAACACTTGAGTGGTATCGGCTTGACCTTCTCTTTGGTGGTACCTGCCTTCTCATGTCCTCTTTCTAAATCATCAGGGACTTTGCCTGTAGCATAAACTTTATTGAGATTACCATTAGGAATCATATTGGGTATAAGAATGGGACTAAGCTTTGGAAACATGACTCTTTTTCTACTCTGGGGTCCTGGTGAAATATGTTATAGCCAATTAGAATAATTCAGTAAAGCAAGTTATTGGCTCAGTTAGGAAAAAAAGAGGTAACAGAAAGTGATGAAGAATTCCCAGACATCTTGTATGAAGTTAAAAACAACTGCAGCTCTTCCTCTACAATAGAACATTGTCTTGACTTATATTTTAAAATCTGTGTGTAGGTTATCTACTTTGAATAACTCCATCGGATTCTCCTTGGCAAATTATACATACCAACTTGTCATGCAATCAACCAGCAGATCTCCCGCCCCTGTGACCCATGAGGCACCTCAACATGGCCTTGAAGGTTGTCTGCCCCTAACAGTGTCTGTTCATGTGAATGACATAATTTCCCTCAGAAAAAATAGAAATTATTTTTTACATTGTTCTGTTGTTCTTGGGTGCTGCTTTCTCTCCTGAGAGGAGCTAACTGTAAAGCGTTCGATGTGTCGGTTTATGTAGTTTTATGCATTTATGTTTTCCTGAAGTGAAAGTTCTCAGAGGTGGAGGCTGGGTGGCATGTACTCATAAATCATGTGCAGCTGGGCATGATGAAAAGCATTATGGATGACAGCGATGACAAAGTAAACGTGTTACGGCTGAACAGGGAGCGGGCAAAGTCAGTCCATAATAGATGAGATGCCATTCTGGTATCTTTTCAGAGCTGGCCTTTTCTTTCTCCATAATGCTGCCTCTGCTTTCTACCACCCACAAACACCCCTTTTCTGCGGTTCCGTCGCCTCATGTCTGGGCAGCATATGGGAGAACAGACTGAGTATTAACTGTACCCTAAGAGTATCTGACAGAGGACCCAGGATTGAATTTCCAACACCTAATTGGTGAGCTGCTTCCTCCCCAGGCAACAATAGCAGCGACCTGGGAAATACGTTTGAGATGATAAGCCGATTTTCTCTTATTGATAAGACATCTCATTTTCCGTGTTTCATTGAAATGGTCTTGAGCCAAGGCAAGCAATGCTACAGACGTCATTCAAGAAGCTCATTGTTATTTTAATGAGCCTGCATTAAACCTCACAGGAAATTAGAGGGCCTGGGTAATTGAACTGTGGAAAATTATAGTTAGAGAAATTCACAGCTCTCCTGTCTTAATGGACTTCGGTACTGGTGGCTGCTGAGAGGGCAAAAGTGCATCTTAAGAATTGTATGTACTGTATATTCATAAAGAATCATTTTTCTTCCCTCTGTTGCACCTTTATTTATTTATTTTTATGAGGCAAGTGTATCCATTTGAAAACCTAATTTCCTCCCCTAGGTGATTTGCTGCATGTGATTGCCTTATACCACTGTCATTAACTCAAGGTTATGGTGGTTAACAAGCAGTTTCTACACAATCAGCTCCACAGTAGGGTCCCTTCCCAGAGCTGAAATGAATTTTACCCCAGTAATCTTTGGCGATTGCATGTTCTGATACAATGGAAAGTGTCTCCTTTTTTTGTTCTCATCCTCTTTTCCATCATACTAAGAGGTGGAATATTTAGGTCTGAACCCCTTGGGTCAGGTTAGTGCCAGGGTAGTGAGCACCCTGAAATTTATCATTGAAATCAAGTGTCCATTTATTTCCATTTTGCTCAAAGTCATTATTAACTGAAAAATAAACTTGAGTTGTGGATCTCTAGGCTCAACGCATTGTGTGGCTAAGTTGGTGATGGCCTTTTAAAATATCTTCTAAGGAAAATCAAATTGTGTCTTATACACAGACAGTGCCTAACACTTCCTCCTGGGAGTAAGAAAGGGCTGCTCTTAAGTTTAACTTGGATGTCAGAAGTCCATGCTGAAAGTTGGAAGCTGTTGCTATCTTCCCCACGTCCACTTCCTCTTCCAATGCTGGATTCTTTGAGTTGACTTCATGGTCCACAGGATGCTAATCAGCTTCCTTCTGAGTATTTTTCAGTATCCGACGAACAATTTATTAATTAGACTGACTTGTGCTACAGAAAGTGAGGGTGCACACAGACTCATCCTGGATGTCAGGAAGCTTGCAGTCCAGTGAGGGAGACAGAAAAGACAGAATTTAATGTCACGTGCTAAGTGCCAGTGTAGAGGTAGGCAGAACATGCTACAAAGACCACTTAGGAGATGACATCCAACTGCTCCGATGGGTCCCACCATGAGGTTTTCAGGACACTATGCTCTTTTTTCCTCTGGTTGTGGTTCTCCCCTTTGAGACCCGAGGCTGTGGGCCACGCAGAGCTCTGGAGTAGGGCCAGTCTTCAGTGTCTCCGGGATCTAGATCTGCCTTGGTTCTGAGACGATTAAGCTTGAGAACTGCCAGCAATCAGAGGCCCCAGGAAAGGGAAGCTGTCCATGATAGTTTCCAGGGGATTTTGCTGTCCCTGGGGCACCTTTGTCATTGGGGACCTTGGGATACTTCCCATGTGCTCCTCTGTGTGTCCTCAGCACCTTTGGCTGTTTGTTTTCTAGGTGGCCAAGCGGGTGATCTTACTGTCGGGCACGCCCGCCATGTCACGGCCTGCGGAGCTGTACACGCAGATCATCGCCGTCAAGCCAACTTTCTTTCCTCAGTTCCACGCCTTCGGACTTCGCTACTGTGATGCCAAGCGGGTATTTATTCTCTCATCCCTCCCCCCCCCGCCCCCTCCCTCACCATGATTTTGACACTTGCCTTTCTGTCCCTTCTCTCTGTCTGTGGTATGATCAGAAGAGCACTGGCCAGGGAGGTGGAGTAAGGTTTTAGCCCTGCTACGGCCTGGGGGTGTCCTCAGGGTAAGACGAGAACGGTCCCTCCCAGTGGGAATGCTCGTGGTGACTCCAGGGTTATGTCTTCCAATAAAGGGACCAGAGGCTGGTGTGTAGGTGCAAAGGGTGCTGAGGCACGTGGGAGGTGAGGCTGAGGCCCTAGGTGGGGGAGTGGGGGGTAAGTAGATGAGGTGGGTGAAGATCACTTAGCATTGAGGAGCATGAAAAAATCCTCTGAAAAAGTGAAGACTGGACTCTATGCGGTAGAGGCAACGAAAGCCTTTGAGCAGGTGGAGAGGGAGCAGGGTTTTGTGCTGCGTTGGATGAGCTCTTCTCCGTGGCCTTGGCCAGGAAGCCTCTGACGCACACAGTATGTCTACGAATACGGTGCTAGTGGGCAGGGTTCTCAGGAGCTACAGTCTGTGTAACTTCTGATCTCTGAAAGTGGCAGCAGAAGCTGTATAGACATATACGCTATTGTGATCGAAACCTTAACTTCTAAAACCTCATATTTTTTTTAACTGAAAAAAAAAAAAGTTTATTTAATGACATAGGGAAATACAAGAGTAGAAAAAGTAAGATGCAAAACTTTTCCTCCCTGCATTCCTTCCTGTCTTTCTTCTTTCCTCTCTTGCTCTCATATATGATGGAAGGTGATGGACACCAAAATGGATGACTTATAAGCAGAGAAAATCCACATTCTTAAAACATTAAATCACAAACATTATTCACAAGTCCCAAATTCCTCCTGCTGGGCCATTGATTTCACTAGTGCTCATAATCTGCTAGGGCCAGCTGAGTGGGGGACCCCATTTCTCTCCCAGGTTCCTTGATGTCTCCTCCAAAGCCACCCACTTCCAAAGGATGACCTTGCCAGGTTACCGATGAAGTATGAATTGGTTGCTTGGCTTTCCTCTAGATCCTGCAGGATCTCACTTTTGAATATAGGTCATAAAAATTCTAGCTGCTACAAATATTCTTTCCTCTAAGCCAGAGGGGAAGCATCAAGAAGGGTGAGAGCAGGAAGAGGAGGGGAGGGGCCTCTGTTTTCCTCAAATGGATCCCTGGGTCTCCTCAGGGACCAGGAGGTCACAGGTGACGTGTGTACTGTGTGTGCCATCTCTGCTTTTGGCACAGGTGGACTTTGCACAGATCCCTGCATTGGGCCTCTCTAGATGTGTCACAGGCCTTGGCTGGTGACACACTCACCTCTGCAGTTTGGGGGCTGAGAGAACACAGAGAGGATGGGCTGTTGTCACTGCTGGGCCTCCTGGTCACTGTCCCCCATGTAGCCCTATCAGACCTGACATCCTGTCCCCCTGGCAGTGATAAGGTCACCGATTGCCTTTTCACAGTAGAGGTCTACGTTTGCATAGGTGTTCAGGTTTTCCTTCATCAGCTCTGCTGTTTTCCTCTGGAATCGGCTGCTTTCTCTTTAGGAAAAGACACACAATCTGGGGCCTTCTCCTCCTCCTCTCTCTTAGGTCACCAGTGGCTGTAGCTCTACTGTTGTGGGGTCTTGGTTTGCTGTGACAGATAGAAGCAGAAGTCCCAGCCGGTTTCACTGCTGGCAGTTGGGGGATAAGTGTGGCTGCCTCCCTTCTTCCTGAACCAAATAACTCTCTCTGATCCAGGCTCCGGAACATTCGTGGTCTGAAAACCAGAACCATTTTTTCTTCCTAATGTCTGCTTTCAAAACCAAGGCCAAGGCAGTGAATTCATTCTTCACCAGAATAGCAAGGTCAGACTCTCAGACTCCTGAACTCCGTTCCCATGAGGCTCTACGTGGCCCTGAATTCAAGCACGAGGCTTGGGTCCCTTCTCCAGTACACGTCGAGCCTGCTCTCTCCTGGTTGTTCTGCTGTAACTTTGTGAATCCTGATGCCGCCTCCTGAGCCAGCCTCTGGCTCCTTTCTGTGGGCAGCACCCTGGCCGCAGTGGACGAGCTAGACACCGAAGCACTCCGAAGCCTCATTAGTTCCGACCTTCAGGCTGGCTTCCTGCTCTGTGGTCAGATCACACGTGCACCCAGCCACTCTTTGCACCGAAGACCCGGATAGTCTGGGGGCACGGCTGAGCTTACTCGTTGGCCATGCCATCGTGAGGAGCTTTGCTGCATAAGTTCATGATGTTAATAAAGCTCTCTGCTTTATTTTTAAACACTTTTTAAAGGAAAAGAAAACTTCTCAAATACCTTAAAAATATCTACTTAAACTCACAAAAGTACTTATAATGTAAATTGTAGTACTTTGAAAAGTTAATTGCAGACCATTTTTAGCTACTTATTGAGACAGGAGATTTTTTCAGTTATTAAATGTACTTAACACCATATACTTCTTTAAGAAAATCTATAATGTGCTTTCCCCGTGGATCCATCCAGATTCGATTGATGGCATACGGTTTTCATAGTCCCACAAAACCCTTCACGTGTGATATGTACCTTTGTCCTATTTGCAAATAATCTACTTTCTGAAAAAGTTCCTTTCTTCTCTTCCTCGACCATCTGGGCCCTGGAGGTAATGATGTTCCTCTAATGGTAGGAGAGGCTGAAGGTGGAATTCAGTGCCTTTGTTCCCCAAACTGTTCCTTTCCATGTTTCTGGTCTCTCACCACCATCTCCTCAGTTTCTCATGCTGTCCTCAGATTCACCCTTCCCCTCCTTTTTTTTTTAAAGGTTTATTTTTGTTTTTTTGACTGAGACAGAGAGAATGGGGAGGGCCCAGAGCAGTCTCCATAGTTGACAGCATTCGTTTTCCATAGAGTTTCACTCCACAGGTGGGCGCCGGGCTGCACAGGGCAGGAACTGGGCCGGGAGCCTCCCACATAGGCCCCGGCAAGAACTGAACTGGGGGCACACCCCAGTTCAGCATGTGGGTCCGCATGGGCCAGAGCTGGGATTTGATCCTTGGGCTCTGGGGCTGCAAAATGAGCGCTTAACCCGCTGAGCCATCCTAGCTTCCCCACCCTTTCCCTCCTTGCCGCCCCTCTCCGCCACACCATCCATTCAAACAAATAAACAATGTCCTCTTCATCTTTGTGTCCTTTCTCCCACCTAGCCCAGTGCCTGGTGCATGGTAAATTCTCAATAAAAACTTGTTGGGTTATGATTATTCCAAAGTTCAATTAAAACTTTTTGGTATTACTGAGTTTTAACCTACAAGATTCAGAGCTAGTAATATTAAAACTTAGGAGTATGATATCCAAATTATGACACCCACTTGTTCCCAGCATGATTTTATTTAATGTGGCCAGTAGGCCAGGGCTGGTGTGAGTGTGTGTGTGTGTGTGTGTGTGTGTGTGTGTGTCTCTCTCTCTCTAGCTTCTTGCATTAATAGAAGCCAGTGAAGAGCGTGTCCGATGCTGAGCCCATGTGTGTGTGTGTGTGTGTGTGTGTGTGTGTGTGTGTGTGTGTGTGTGTGTGTGTCTCTCTCTCTCTCTCTAGCTTCTTGCATTAATAGAAGCCAGTTGATTTCAGGGTATTTTTGTAAAAGCAGCAGTTTAGCAGTTTTGGTCATTTTATTTCTCCACCTTTGTCTCTTTTCATTCTCAATTTTAGAAAGGTTTATAATAGGACACCTACCCTGTCTCCACAATTACACTAGGTCCACTGGCCCTTAAAAACGAACAAGGCTCGCTCTTAACCTAGGTCAGGGATGGCAAACCTTTTGGCGATTGAGTGCCAAAGTTTATGAAATAAGAGTATACTCACTCGACTCGCGTGCCAACCCATCGGGTGAGATAGAAGTATCGATTATTTTTATGTCTATAAGAGGCACAGGATGTTTTTATAACAAAAAACAATAATTTTTTAAATGGTACTCACAATTATTTGTTTTGAAGTTTAAATATTTTATTAGAGTGCATAACAAAGGTAATTATATAAATTAAATACCATAGAAAATGTCTATCAGTCATTTATTACATTTTTATTCGGTGTAAAATAACATATTATAATAAAACTATAATTTATATGAAACAAAAAGGAAAAAAAACATGTGACAATTAAATTATAATAATAAACATTAGTCGTCAAATGCACAGAGTACCCATGAAAATTAAAGAATCCTCTATCATTGTTAGTGTGATTTCTGTTGTTGTGCAGAAGAAGACAGATGAATCACATCAGGTTTATATTTTGTTTTTAACGTTACACAAGCTGCACTTGCTGCAATTACAAGTTGTTCACATGTTTCAGGTGTGACAGCAACGGGAGAGTAGAATACTCAAAAAATTTGACTCAATAGCCCAAACGCATTTTCCGTTACTCTGTGAGCACGAGGTAACCTGTAGTTGAAGATGACTTTAGATTTTTCTCCTCGAGCTGTTATTTTACAGTATGGTTTCATGCCATGTTTGTGTAATCTGAAAGCTTCATCTCCAACTATGACATAGGGCACTACTTTATTCGAACCAGGAAGTCTCTCATCTGGAGGAAATACATTTTCCGAAAGCACTTGTTTCCCCATGACAGACTTTGCAAAAATTCCACTGTCCCCCTCTTTTCCATATGACCCAACATCTATTGCTATAAATTTACAGTTGGCATCAACCAAAGCAAGTAATACAACAGAAAAGTACTTATAATTAAAAAACGAATACGGCGCTCTTCTTTGTCTTCCTATCTGCAACTTAGTCAGATCAATTTTAGTTGTTATTTGGACCCTGTAATCTAAACTCACCGTGAAATTGCCCTTAGCGCCCTCCCAGCTCTGCGTGCCGAAATAATGGCTCCGCGTGCCACTTTGGGCACGTGTGCCATAGGTTCGCCACCCCTGACCTAGGTAGTTCGGAGTCCAAGGGAGGCTGAGGCAGGAGGGGACAGGAGTGGCTAAAAATGTAAGGAAGCAGACTCCCTACCTTCCTGGGTTTTTTTTATTGTTAAATTACTGGGGTGACATTGGTTGGCAACATAGTTTCCAGGTGTACAATTCTACATGACATCATCTATGCATTGCATTATATGCTCACCACCCAGAGTCAGCCCTCCCTTCATCACCACATATCTGGTGCCCACTCCCAACTCTCCCCCCAATCTCCCTTCCCCTCCCCCCCTTCAGGTTTTTTTAATAAGACTATAGAAATCAGTCCTATTTCCAGTAAGACTAGTGAACAATAGGGCTAATATTTTCATTGGTAACATCTTCTCTGGCTGTGTGGCAGGGCGTAGACATAAGCCCTCAGGAAGATCATGTCTGTATTAAGTGTGCAGGAATAGCCCGACAGGCTGGTGTCTTGTTTTGTTTTGAATGTATGGCCAAACCATTGGCATCTTGCATTTGCTCCAACCTAGAAAGCCTTCGTGCCAGATTGTAGGATGCCGTGATGCATGCTTTTGTTTACCTTATCCCTGACTTCCCTTTCCCTTTTCCTTCCTATTTCTCATATGGGCTTTTATTCATCTTCTAAAGCCACTTGACATTCTCTGAACCCAGCCAGGAAGAGGAGGTTGTAAGAAGAGAAGCATACCTGGAGGGGGTGGTCCTGTTACCTTGGCCCTGTGACAGGCTAATGGCCTGTCTCTGTTCTTCTTCCACAGCATGCCTGGGGGTGGGATTACTCAGGCGCCTCTAACCTGCAGGAGCTGAAGCTCCTGCTGGAAGAGGCAGTCATGCTGCGACGCCTCAAGTCTGACGTCCTTTCCCAGCTCCCAGCCAAACAGCGCAAGATGGTGGTGGTGGCCCCAGGGCGGATCAGTGCCAAGGCCAGAGCTTCCCTGGATGCCGCAGCCAAGGGAATGACTGCCAAGGACCGATCTGTGAGTCCGGGACTGGAGGTGGGGACTTGGAAATTGTGTTCACAGGTGTTTCTTCCTTGGGGGGCACAGCTCTGCAGAGATTACCCAGGATTCTCTGAACTTGTCTTTCTATAACCTCGTCCCACCTCCCTGGGCAAGGACAGAGAGCCTGTTTCATTTCTCAGCCTACCTAGTCTACTTGGAAAATCTCCTGATCATTTGCAGTTTCATGCTTGTGTAGATCACTTGATGGATGGTCATAAAAATAAACCGCAGGGCAGTTGCAGGATGGTGATACATATTCCGAATTTCTCAAAGAAAGTTGGAATTTATGTTTAGTGTATTTTGAGAATGCCACATTATAGAAACAGTTATTAGAAATCAGTTCTACATATGTTAGATAGATGTTTAACCCTCTAACCATCACATGCCATTTGCTTTAGTCAAAATAACAAATTCACAGGTTTTCTAATGAAGTTGAGTTTTCAACCCCTCTTAACCCTTTGCCTCCTTATTAGTCAATTATGGGTGGCAGAAAATTTGCAGGGTCCCTATTTTAATACAGGGAAACTGAGGCTCATAGACACTGCAATTTTCCCAAGTTCTTGTGGCTTCTCTGTGGTGGAGCTGAGGCTGTATCCCAGCCTATTACCCCTATATTGTAGAGTTCTTTCCACTGTGATGGGTTTTATCTTTTCATTTTATATCTGTCATTAGTGTCTTACTATGCTAATTACCATAAAGCAATCTACACCAGCTCCATTTCTGCCCTTGTGAGACAAACCATACAATTTCCCTTGCCAAGAAAGTAACAGTCATTGACATTTTGGGCATTATCATAAAGCATTATCTAGGATTGATATTATCCCATATAAAGAAACTTAGATCTAAATGACATCTCAGCCTTCTAGGAGATTACAAAATAAATAAAATGACAAGAGACAGAAGGCATGATTTTTAAAAAAATGTTATTTTACTATATGATGAACCAGACTAACTGGTAACTTAAGAAACAGAGGGTAAAGTAAGGATGCACAGGTCAGTTGTCAAGCTATATTTCATTTATGTGTTATTACATACAATAGTTGGCATGGTCCGGAGGAAATGAGCAGGCATGATCTTTTTGCTTTAGAGTTTTCAAAGTTTTACAACACTGATGTGGACATACAGACCAACATTTCATATTTTAAACGGAACTACGTGTGGAACCAGAGTATTCTATTGCTAATATTGGTCGTGCTGGTCTTTTCTGATTTCAAAAGATAAAAAGTCAATGAGTGGAAAACTTCTCAGTTTTAAGTTTTTGCTTATAACTTTCTTAAATCTTTAATTTCTACTAACTTTTGCAAACTATTGAACTCATCCAGATAAGAAAGCCAGTGAATAAGTATAGCAAATACGTATATAATATTAATGGGGGGAAAATCAAGCATATGGTATTTTTAGGTGCAATAATGGAAGTATGTGATGGAAGTAAGTCTAACTGTATTTCATAGGCCTCCCAGAGAACACACTTGCCTGTATCTAGTCCTCCCTCTGAATGAGGTTGGGAACAGCCAATCTAGACAACTGAAAAAGCAATCAGGGGAAGCTGGGATGGCTCAGCAGGTTAAGTGCTCGTTTTGCAGTCCTGGGGACTGAGGATCGAATCCCGGTCCCGGCCCGTGAGGACCCATATGCTGAACTGTGGCATGCTTCCCATGCAGGAGGCCCCCAGTTTGTTTCTCCCCCCTTCCCCCCTCCCCCCGGTTCAGCCCCTGGCTCAAGGGGGTGGGCCTCCCATGCTGGAGGCCCCCAGCCCAGTTACCACCCTGTGTGGCCCCTGCCCACCTGTGTAGAACAAAACCGTGTTGAAAACAGATGAAGTTCACCTATGGAGACTGATCTGGGCCCTCCCCCTTCTCTATGTCTCTATCCCTCTCTGCCTCTGTCAAAAACAATAAAATAAATCTTTAAAAAAAATAATAATAATAATAAAAAGAAAAAATAAAAGCAATCAGTGGGCATCTGAATTGAGAACAAAAGTACTACCGGTATTCACTGGCCAGAGGCAACCATAAATTGTGCAACGTGGTCAAAAAGTTAAAGAAGTAGAAGTATGGAAATTTTGTACTTAGTGTGGAAAAGTTTTAAAGCATTTGTTAAACTTTTTGCCAACTTGCATAGTTTCTCAAGTCAGGTGAGTGGCTCTTTCCAAAGGTGATTTCAGATGTAACCTGAATGTTTGATTTTTATAGGCAGGGATGTGAAATTGACTCGGCTGGGCCATGGAAATCAGGAATGTTTGGTGTTTTGTAGCGTCTATTAGTTATGCAAATCACTTAAGTTATTTGGGATATTTTGATATTTTCTTACCTCAAGAAAGGAAGCCACAACCTGCCTCACAGGTGTAGTGCAGGAAAAATACGTAAGGAGAGTGCCACCTGCTGAGAAAAGACTCCCACCCATAGGGTCTCCCATCCAAGTACTAACTAGGCCCTACCCTGCTTAGCTTCCGAAATCAGCTGAGATCGGGCGTGTTCAGGGTGGTATGGCCGTAGACAGAAGCCCACCTTAGGGTGATTATCATCTCTGCTGCTTCTGCATCCAGAGTCTTACTGGTCTTCTGCAGATTATGAAAATGAAGCCTCAATTGCAGGATCATTCTTCAAAAATCCAGCAGAGAGGGCATTTCCTTTTCGGCTGTCCCCTCTCATTTTGAGAGCTTTCCTTTTTCAGTGGACATTCCACTTTCAGGTGTCCCCTTTCATTTCGAGAGCTTTCCTCCTTTCCAACAAACTTCTGCTTAGCCTTTAAAAAAAAAGAATCCAGCAGAGAAAGAGTCTGGAGCTCTTCTTGGTCTCATAGTTGAGAGTTGCTATCTCCTTCCATGGAGTCTTAGGAAAATTAAAGTTTGTCCCCGAAAGAGAGCGATTGAGTTGGTACAGATAACCTTCAGCATTGATGCTGAAGCCAGATGCCACATTCTTTCTTATAATAAAGATAAATCCTTGAAAAAGTGGTTCTCCTTTGTGTTCTTTAATGTAAATTCATTTTTATAATGGAAAAATCCAAAGGGGAAAACAAATTTATGAGCTTTGTGGTTTGGACCATCAGAACCTTTCTTACTTTTGCATTGTGGTATATCTGTAAACAGGGAGCTGGATCAGGAAGGAGAGCCAGTGTCAGCTGGGAGTTGGACTTGGTGGCCCTTGACACTCCTTCCTAGCCTGGACCAGCTATGAAATCCTGAGACAAAAGAGTTAAAATGGGGAATCATGGTTTGATGCTGTTAGTCAAATAAGGAGGCCTATGAACCTATAGAAAGTCACCCTCCTACCCCCGCTTTTATAGCTGCTTTTTAGGTCCAGTTTTCTTCTAATTTTGCACACATTATGGTGGCGCCAGCAAAGCCATGCTGACCTGTCAAGAAGTGATTTTTTCCTTTGTTCCCTCACACCTTCCCATCGGGAGGAAGACATTTTTTAAAAAGCTTTAAATCACAGAAGCCAAGGTGAAACAGCCAATGTATAAAATGAAAGCTTTTTCTCATTTTCAGCTGAAATAATAGGTACCTCTTCATAGGCTAAGAAAAGCTGGCTCTAATCATCTTTTGTCTAAAGCCTTTTTTTTTTTTTTTGATCAGCAAGAACACAAGCAGAAAAATGGAGCAAGTCTGTGCAGACTGCCTGGTGATAATATCAGTTCACCCTCTGCCGCATGGCAGCCCATTCAAGTTTCCAGCACAGAAACATAAATCTGAAACCCCAGTGGGTCTAATTTAATAAAAGTCTAGGAGGCAGGAACAAAAAATGCAGGTTATTTAAAATTTCCTGGCAAAAGAAGTAAGATCATTAATGGACTACTATTCTGTCTACCCAGTTTTTGGGGCTTTTGTAATTTTTTTTTAAGGTAAAACTATTGATTTTTCCCACACTAAAAATTTAATGTCTGTTATATAAAATCTGAAAAATAAAGGAAACTACTCACAATAGGTAACATTTGTTAAATTTTTTTTTTTTTTTTTTTTTTTGACAGAGAGAGAGATACTGAGACAGACAGAGAGAAGGGGAAGGGCCCAGAACAGTCTCCATAGTTGTATATCATTGGTTTTTCCACATAGTTTCCTTCCACAGGTGGGAGCGGGGCTGCACAGGGCAGGAACTGGGCTGGGGTCTCACCCCAGTGAGAACTGAACTGGGAGCACTCCCCAGTTCAGCATATGGGTCCACAAGGGCTGGGGCCGGGATTCGATCCTCGGTCCCTGGGACTGCAAAGTGAGCACTTAACCCACTGAGCCATACCGGCTTCCCCTGTTAAACATTTTTATTACTATACCATTAAAAAGATTCACCCATCTTTTATATCACATGATTTCAGCATATATCATTTGGGTATTCTTTTCTATAAAATGTATGTATATTTTTTTAAGTATATTTTATATACACATAATGTATATAATTTATATATGTAATAAGCAACATATATATTTTAAAAGCAGAATTGGGATCATAGAAACATACGCCAGGCGAGGAAGGAAACAGGTTACAAAACTGTGTCATGAACACTTTCCCATGTTGTTAAATGTCCTTTAAAACACTGCATTGTGCTGTCTCTCATGGCTATATTATAATTTGGTCAGCCGTTTTTAGTTGGACATTTAAGTGAATTCAGTTGTTCACTATTCTAAGTAGTACTATACTGGGAAAGTGGCTTAGGAGTGAATGTGTGCACATCCAATGATACCATAACGATAAATTTTGATAAGCTACCGGATCGTAGGGTTGGGCATATTTTGAAGGCTCCGGGACATACTGACAAATCATTCCTAAGGTCAGCCCCACGTGCCCTCCCACTGGTTGTGTGCAAGAGAAGTGTGGTGTCCTCACACTCGCCTCAGCTCAGTGTGGTAAACCATGGGGCAAGGTTTCTGAAGGTGCCTTTCACCGTTTCTCCCTCTTTTTTGTTTTTTACTCTCCCTTTGTCATTAGCAAGTGGGTGGTGAGGGACTGTGGGTTGGAGGGACGGGCCTGCCATGAGGAAGCAGTCTCTGAAGGACACAGGAATAAAATTGTTGATCTAGTGTGCAGGGTGCAGTCTGTCTGCTGGAGGCAGACACACTGTAGACGAGGTCATCACAGGGAGCCTGGCTCTGTCCCTCCTAGGGACTGCATTAGGTTAGAGGGCCTCACCTCTGCAGAGCACCCTTTGCGGGTATATGAATGGACTTGACAAAACTTGTGAGCTCAATGGACAGAGGCCAGAGGTTGAATGAGTGTTCAGAGCCTTGCCAGAGTCTAAACCAGGCCTATAGCTGAGAAACAAATTGAGATACAGTTTCATGGAGTTGCGTCTTCAACTCGAGTTCCCGGGAAGTTTAAATTAGTATTAATATATTAAGTTGGACTGCTGTCACAAAATAGGGACAGTGGCCTCTGCGGCCACGATACATGTGGAAGTGAAATGGATCCACTACCCTGGCAGTGCCCCTACGAATTCCTCTGGTTCCTGGGTATCTCTCTTCCTTCTCGTCAAGACCTAGAGGAAAGATACTGTGTAAAGCCAAGAAGCTCTTGTGACTGGGCAGCATTTTCCACCATCTGTGGTATCAATAATTTAAGGGACAGTCTGGCGGTGGCTGTTTTCCTGAGTTATAAGGACCCAGGAGTAAGGAGTTCTGGACCATAGATGTCATTAGTACTGGCTCACTCGTTTGTTCCATGAGGAAGCTGTTGTGTCCGGCACTGGCCTCACAGGCCTGGGCACGAGGAGGTAGGGGCATCTGTAAGGCCATGCTTCCTGGTGCAAGGAGATGGCTGCCCTACCAACAGTAGCAAAGCATCTTTCATCTCTGGGGAAAGTAAATGTGGTCTCACGTTATTATGAAATTATTTGAGCATCCCCTGTATTGGCACCCTTTATTAGGATTTATTTGGACGCAAACTATGGAGAGAACAATGGTTTGTTCTCCTGGGAATTCATTTACCTTATGTGGGAGACAGGCCATAAACCCATGAGCAGTGGTTTTGAGACGATACTAGAATAAGCTAGTTGGGCTCAGTAGGGATTGATTAACAAGTCTTGGGTGGAGGTGGGCTTCGTCAGTCAGGTATGGTCACAAGTTGGCAGAAGAAAAGGGGCCGACAAAGACATGTTGGGCCACTGTCATGGGTAAGTTGTCCCCAGCCTACCTAGTGCATAGGTGTGCTTTCCAGGCTGCATTTCACCTGATCACGTGAGCTAGGTGTGCATGGTACAGCCAGACCTGCAACGCCTTCCCAAAGAGCTTCCGTGTTCCTTGCCTCCCTGTGTTCTCAGTGACAGAGTAACGATCACGCCATGTGTCTGATGACAGAGCCAGAGTTCAGGCAGTTCCTGTGGCCTGGCTGAAGTGAGGGGGTGAGTCAGGGTCCCCTGGCCCTTGTGAATGGTGTTAGGATTTGTAAAGCTTATGGTGGCGATAACTACGTCAGCTTAGCGCAGAATGGGAGACTTTAAACCCTCAACTTCTCTTTCCACAGAAAGGACAGCAGAGAGAAGCCCTCATTCTCTTCTACAACAGAACAGCTGAAGTTAAAATCCCTTGTGTCATGTAAGTAGTTGCCAAGTATCGACTTCATTCTGTCTCTCATCTTTAAAAAGAAACACCTATTCTCTTAGCCTGCCAGTGTGGTTTTACTGCTCTGAGAAAAATGATCAGAGATTCCCATTGCAGCTGCCCTAACTGTAAGGCTTCGGGCCTCAGCACCCACAGGGCGTGAGTGTGCTTGTCACCGGAGTGCTGCCAGGATGTGCTGGGGTCCCTGTGAGACCCTGTCTTAACCCAAGTGAGCTGGAGCTGCTGCCACATTTGAGGCGGGTGGGGTGACCCAAACACTAAGGGGGCGTTGCCCTCACACTGAGAGAACTGTGCTCTCTTGCCTGTAGGAGAAAATTGGGGCTTTTGGGAAAGACCGGGAAGCTGCCTCAGGTGATAGATACCTTGGTCTTTTTTAAGGCCATGATATCTCAGCAATTGTTTCCAAGATATGGGGGCAGGTGGCCATTGTCACAGCCAGTTCTCCTTCCACCTTATAAAACTAAAACTGAAGTAATTTCTGTTCTTAGAATTCTTCACTGACTTGAAAAAAAAATCTCAATTGCCTACCTTTCCTGAAAGAAAAACCCACTCATGTTCAAGTATCACTATGGGAGAAACTTGAGGCAATTCCAATGAAGTACAGTTTGCCTGATTTTTTTATTGTTTGACATTCATGGGAGACTCTGGCAGGATAATGGTCCAAGCGATTAAATTACAATGAGAATGCATTTGGTGTGGGTGGAACGGTGCCCCACATTGGCTGTGGGGACAGGGCTGTGTGGATCCGTGGAGACACAGCCCACCCGCCCTCTCACAGCCTCACCCCTCTCCCTCCGCACCCGTAGATGTGGTAAGAGAGTGAGTTGGCTGCAGTACTCAAGTCTGAGAGCTCCCTTTTCATTTACAGTACTGTTAAGAGACCAATGAACTCCAGATGCATTTTTTATGGCCTGGAAACTCATCTCTCAGAAACGAATCTAAGTTGCCCCCATCGACCCAGTTCTCATGTGCCCCCGAATCACAGATGGCCAGGGTGTCAGTCCTGCCCCTTGCGCACACGCTTGGCTTCCGACCTACAAAAGTCACGGTTTATAGAGTGCTGGGCCCAAAACCACTTCCCTTGGAAACTAAATCTCATCATTTTACCACCTCATCAATAAACTGGGTAATACCTTGTCTTAGTTTGTTCAGGCTGCCATAACAAAAATACCTTTGACTGATAGACTCAGTGACTTAAACAATAAACGTTTATTTCTCACAGTCCAAGTTCAAGGTGCTGACAGATTCAGAGTCTGGTGAGGGCTCGCTTTCTGGCCTGCAGACAGCCTTCTCACTGTGTCCTCACCTGGTCGAAGGGACAAGGCTGCTTTCACCTCCCATAGGCTCTACCTTCCAGTGCCATCACATTTATGAATGTTTTGACCAAACATTCAGTACATAACATACCTGATACATACTTTTTCAAAATTCCATTATAAATTATATAGGGCTTTATTGTTTCCAAGAGTTTTGACATCTGTTAGCTCATTTCACATTGATAGCCTCTGTGAAATCAGTAGAATAAGTCATAATGGTGCAGTTTTTTAAATGCAGAAACGGAGTAAATCTCATGAAAATCTCTAGACTTCTGAGTCACCTAGCTAGAAAGTGGAAATTAGATTATAAGTCTTAAAACCTCAATTTCCTCTGTTAGTTGTTTTTCTTCCTTTTTTGCTATTGTTTGTTTTCATTTTAAGGGCCATCTTTCAATACAGAAGCCAAGGTTATTGTGTCAGGCAAGCATTCTTTGCCTGGTAACTTGGGGACATGGGGAAGGGCAGAGTAGAAAAGCCACGTCTGAGAGGTAGAGGGGACAGAGCGTTAGGACAACGGGGATCTGTGGTGATTATGAGTTGACCAAGTTGATTTTATGGCCTTGTGACTTCTTAATGCTGAAGCAACGAACATTTTTGCTTATATCATGGCAAATTTTATGTCTCAAACTAATTAAAATAGATTCTATTTAATACCGATGACTCACAAATTGAACTCAAATCCATACCCTGGTTGTCCACAGTGTTGTGTGAAAATAGTTCTTAGATGTTTGGAGGACAGTCCACTGACCTTTCCACCTCCTGCTTATAACAGTAAACCTTTGAGAGGTGTCCTTCTCTAAGGAGAGCAACATATGTGTGTGAGGATGGCCTCAGGCTGAGCAAATGCCTGAGAAGCTCACCTTCCCGCCACGCTGCTGGAGCAATGGCCCGCACTGGGACCCTGAGCCCTCTGCAGGTCACTGGTCCCAGGGAAGCCTGCAGGGTATGCCAGCTGTGTGACTCTCCCCACTACGGTTTCCTTTAAGGCCACTGCTACAGATAAGGCGTGGGAAGTCAAGAAAAAACAGTAGGTATTGGAGAGAAGTAAATTAAAGGGAGAAGAATACAGACCAGGCAAATAAGGTCCTTCACCACATATTTCTTTGCCTCGAGGAAGAATTCACTTACCGCTGACTTAGCTGCTGGCCCTATAGTCGGCAGTCTGAAGTGGGCGGGAGCTGGAGAGCTGTCCCTGACCGGCACCTCAGTATTATTAATTAGGTCTCTGTATCACATTTCCAGAAATTTGATTACTGTCAGGAATCCCTTAATCCCCTGCCTAGGCGTCTTCAGACCTGTACACACTTTAATTTGTATTGAAAACACATTATAAAGGTAGTAGCAGCCAAAGTGCTAACTGTTAATTATCTTCTCTGATCCCAGATACTAAGAATGTTTCAGTTACATAACGGACACGTAAAACATTAGGATACTTCAATTTATTTGTGTGTGGAAGGTGACTAAAATGTATGGAAGAGCTCTTTTGTATCTGGCAAAAGATGGCTTGTTTTCCCACAGCTCCTAATTTTGCTTCTTTTATTCAGATGCCCTGGCATGAGGCGTGTGGGGATAGGTCATTCCCAGAGAAGGTAGCAAATGGACTGTGGAGGACAGGGGCCCCAAAGGAGTCTGCTACAGAGACAGTCGTTTTTCCGTAATTCACCTCCACTGGATGAGTATATGTTAATTCATTGTGTCGTCATTGTCAAATGCAGTGAATATATCCTGGACCTGCTGGAAAGTGGAAGAGAGAAGTTTCTAGTGTTTGCCCACCATAAGGTGGTTCTGGACGCAATTACTCAAGAGCTTGAGAGGAAGGTAAGCTCCCTTTAAAGTCTCACACAGGATGCTTTTATAATTTGTGTGTCCGGCTGCTAAGTTGTTCTGAGCAGGCTGAGGTCAGATCAGCAAAGAAGTGAGATGATGGTTCCCGGAAACATTGCTAAAGACCGTTGTGCAGAATTCTTCTTACTTGTAGAAGAACCACAGCAGGGGTCAAAATACCTTCCCAGCTGTGGCATTTAGCTTTCTCCATGCTCTGCATGGATGTCCCAGGCATCTTGCTTTGGGAACATCTCCCAGTGGGTCTTCCATTTTTCTGTGTAAATAATTAGAAAATTGACAAGAGAGGAGGTAGAAGAAATTGTTCTCCTGTGTAGAGACAAGTATTTATATGAATATCCTCTTCTCTTTCTTCCTTTTCTTATCACTGTCAAGGTGGCTTTATTAATTGTACATGGCCATGTGCCAACTTCAATACAGACTTTTGTGATCCTCATTAAACTGCGTGTAAACTATCTAAGATTTCCTAGGATAGTCATTAACACTAAACACAACTTATTTTCACTCCCTTTTTCATTTTCAGTTGAATTTAGGACCTTAACTTACCTTTTGTCTTCCTTCATCTTTTACATTTATAGACTATTTCAAAAGTACAGAAGAGTACAGAGAGAAATAAAAACATCTGTGTGTCCTTCATCCAGAGGTACACACTATATGACTCCATTTACATAACATTTTTAGTATTTTTTTTAAAGATTTATTAATATTTTTTTAGATTTTTTTTTTTTTTTTTGAGAGAAGGTAAAAGAGAAGGGGGAGGGCCCAGAGCAGTCTCCATAGTTGTACATCATTAGTTGTGACCGTTGCATTCCACACAGGTGGATGTGGTGCCGTGTGTGGCAGGGCCTCTCTCAGGGAAGGCACGCACCTTCACTGCTGAGCCATCTCGGCGGTTACCAGTTGGGCCACAGTGAGGAGTTAAGCACATGGGGTTGCACGGGCCAGGGCCAGGGGTCGAACCCTAGACCTCACGGTTGCAATGCAAGGCTATCCTGGCGGGATATCCCCTACATAACATTTTTGAAATGAAACATTTAGAAATGGGGGACAGATTAATAGGTACTGGGGGTAGCAGGGTTCCAAGGACTACAGAAGGGTCCGTGTGGTATTAGAACTATGCAGTATCTTGACTGCGAAAGCAGATATGTGAAAACTCACATGGGGGATAAAATCAAATAGAACACACATACCCACAAGCTGAAGTAACAGCGGCGAAACGTGAGTAAGATCAGTGAATTGCATCAAGGTCAGCATGCTGGTCATGGTATAATACTGTAGTTTTATAGAGTATTACCATTGGGGGAAACTGGGCCAGCTGTACAAGGAGTATGTGTTATTGCCTAAACTATGTGTGACTCTACAACGATCTCCGCACAAATTTCAATTTGAGAGAAAAGGAAAGACAGGACAGCTTCTCCAGGTGTCCAGCTTGATGCTCCAGTCAGACTTTGCCAGAGCATCGGCGCGTCCCCGGGCCCCGCGGCGGCCCACTCACTGCCCTCCCGTGTCCCCGCAGAAGGTGCCACACATCCGCATCGACGGCTCCACCTCGTCGGCAGACCGGGAGGGCCTGTGCCAGCAGTTCCAGCTGTCGGAGAGGCACGCGGTGGCCGTGCTGTCCGTCACCGCTGCCAACATGGGCCTCACCTTCTCCTCGGCCAGCCTGGTGGTCTTCGCTGAGCTCTTCTGGAACCCAGGGGTACGGGACGCGGAAGACCCGAGTTCCCGGGCGCGCTCACGACTGCGGGGAGGGCAAGGCTCATGTCCGCGGGGGAGATGAAGTTTCTGGGAGCTGGCTGCTTCCGTTGTCCCTCATAAAGGTGCCCATACCTCCCACGAGCCTCTTCTCGGTAGGACCCGCGTGTCTGTCAACTGGCGGTTAGCTTCCCGCAGCAGCCTGCTGAGTAGTCGGACTGTCAGCCCATCTTGTCGTGGGAAATCCGAAGTGTGAGCAGGCTGGGAGGAATGTCACAAGTCATCTCTGTGCCACAGTTGGGGCACAGATCGCCCAGGGGTATAACTCACCTCTGTCCCCACTAGGGGAGCTGGTGGCAGCACCAGGCCACAGCGCAGCCCTCTGGCTGTCCTCCCTGTGCCCCTTTCCTTAACCATCACGTGAGCTGCTCTAGCCAGTGGGTGTTCCCTGAGCAGAGTCATTGTGCCCCCTGGCCTACTCTGGTCCGCGGAGGGCTGTGACCGCAGGGAGAAGACATAGGTTTGGACTCTCAAATTTTCTCCTGAGCTCCAGAAGGAATTTGTTTTCCCCTCGCATGTCCTCACATAGTGTGGCTCCCATCGGCCACGCATGGGTGACTGCTTTGGTGATGGGTGGGCCTCCAGGGGGAAGGCGTTTTGTACTGTAAACAGTCTTGGTTTTCACTGTGCCGTGGAGGGCTCACCACCAGATGAGAAACCACCCTCCCCCCAATCACATACGGCCTCCCTCGGGCGCAGTATGTTTGTTTAGCTAGAAGCTGTTTTTATCTCATGGAGAGGAGACTGGAAGTGTGCCAGGTTTCCTTTGTTTGCCCTCCCTCACAGCCTGGTGGCAGAACCGAAGCTCGCCTCCGCTTCGCAGCACCCAGCACGGCGCCCAGCACAGAAAGGCCACCCACAGCTATCCAGCTGCAGATTTAATTCCCCGACCAGTGTTTGCTTGGGTTCTGTCTTTTGTCAGATGACAGGTCATTTGTAGCTAGAGGCTCAGGGGCCCTCTGCCACATGGCACGGCAGTGAAGTCTTTCGGGGAAGGAGGATTGTGGTGGGGCTTAGGGTCGGGGGCCTGTCTGCTTTGGTGGTCTGAGCTGCTTCAGGCCTGGATGTACAGACAGCCCAATCCCTGGGCTCCGCAGGTGCTGATGCAGGCTGAGGACCGGGTGCACCGCATCGGACAGTCCAGCTCTGTGGGCATCCACTATCTCGTGGCGAGAGGCACGGCGGACGACTACCTTTGGTACGGCTGGCGCTGGCACGGCAGTGTGGGCTGAGTAAGGATGACACGGATGGTGTATTTCCTTTGCTCTCTAAGTGCTCTGCTCTTTGCTGCGGGCGTCAGGGATCCCCACAGAACACCTATGAGCAATGGCCTCCCACTGTCATCAGGATGGCTGACCTGCAGGGTGTAAGAGGAAATCCTACAGGAATAAGTGGGCGTGGCTCCTTTCCCACTGTCCTAAGACAAGGGAGGGAGAACGGGTTGTGATGAAATGTAGATGGCGTGTGTAACACACTGTCTAGCCGTGAAGGCAATTGTTGAAACAGCGTGCCAGCCCCCGTTGCCCCTCGTGTTTTGCATTGGCATGATAAGGCTCTCTTGCAGCTGCTGGGCCATCAGGAGAAACTGGCTCATCCTGGGCCATGTAGTGATTCATGAACAGAGCTGGGGTCATGTCTGTTACCTCAGCAAAGAAATCCCAGAAGCTCCATACCAGTCCCATTTCCCCCTTCCTGATAGAAGTTTCTTGATTATCTCAGTTTCGACTGCTCATCTGCTTCCAGCCTTGTGACTGAGGGGTCTTACCTCTAGGGTGTGAAATGCATCCCTACTTCAAGATTTTGGTGTAGTGGACTTGTTCATGGGGCATCTCCTAACAACACCAGGTTCAAAATGTTGTTGTAATGAAGCAACATTTATTTTCTACCCGTCTTCTTATGGAAAGAATTTTGAAACCAAGGATGTGAGCCCTGAATGGGTTGGCTTACAATTGAGAGGAGGCAGGTGTTTCAGGCTGGGCCTTGTGTCTTGAGAAACACAAAGATGTGAAACTAAGCACATTGCAGCCCCCTAAGAACAAGGAGGGTGGTCTCGTTTTAACCAGTCTGCTGGTTCCTTGTAGGCTGGGTTCACTGCAGCTCCTTTCTCTCCACCAGGCCCATGATTCAAGAGAAGATTAAAGTTCTGGGTGAAGCCGGGGTTTCCGAGGCCAACTTTTCAGAAAAGACAGAAGCCACTGATTACATCTACAAGGTAACAGCACATGGCTCCTCGCCCCTGGGGCAGGGGGAGGCATTAAGCTGCCCACCCAGCCCTTGGGTCCTGAGTGGGAAGGTGTGAATCGCTCCTGGGGACCTCCTCCAGCCTGAGAGCTGGAAGTGATGGCCTGCAACGTTCTCAGTGCAATGCACATGTGCATCCTTTGTGGAGACATGGTGACACTGACGACAACTGCTTCGGACTTTCCCTCAGAGATGCCTTCGCTGCCTCTTCCATCAGGCCAGTAGCAACTGACAGAAAATCCCCTGTGGCAACTGCTGAATTGTTGAAAAAAGCACATAGCGACACCACAGTGTAGGGCTGCCCCAGAATATGTCCCCAGCACAGAATGAGGAGTGTTCGAAAGCGGGTATTGCTTTTTTGTAGCATATTTTCCCCTCTGTTGGTGCATTTTAGCCTCAGTGTCTCCCATTTTTATAGAAAGGTGAACTGAGACATGCAGTACAATAAGACTCGCCCATAGTTACAGGCCTTGTGAACCCAGCCTGGGGTAAACTGCTTTCCAGCTCGGCCCAGCATTCCCTCTGTGACAGCCTCTCCCATTACCAAGGAGAGTAAGAGGCCAGTGGGCATCCTGCCAGGGCCCACCAAGCCCACCCTGGCCTAGCTCCGACCCAGTTGCTGCCAAGGCCTGTTCCTCCATTTCAGTGAAACTCGAAGAAGGAGCAAGGGGCACAGAGACTTCAAAAGGCTTGTCTTTCACCTACTCAGGTGGTTGATATTGAGGGATGAAGACTCAGGAGGTACCGGAGGGCGGCTCCTGAGGGAGTTGTTTCTAAGGAGAGACTTTGGAAGGTGGCCTTAAGGTGGCTTCTCAGGAAGCCGAGGTGCTGTGCCCTTCCTATAGAATTGCCCTACCTCAGAAGCTTAATGAAACCAACAAAATCTTAGGTGACACTTAGACTTAAGAGTTTGATCCTTCATTTGCATTTGCTTAGCAGCTCAGTCCTTTCTTCCTAATGTAATTATTGGGATGAAAGACTGAGATTGTATATTTACATGAAGAATTGAATTCAGTTAAATGGTAACACTTAACAGAGCCTTGGTTATTACATGGCCTGTGAAAAGAAAGAGCCTTAGTTTTAAAGGATTCTCAACCACTAAGAATGAGTTTATGAGTTTATTCATTTAGTTATAAACTCATTCCTATTGGCCTTACCTTGTTTCTGAATATCTGCCCGAAGTATAGGCACAAGGTAATATAAATGGAGTTTATCAATATTTATTTTGACTAATTCTGTCAATTTTTTAAAATTAAAACAGGACTGAAAATGTCATCAACTACTAGAAAATGTTGCCTCCTGTATAGGAGAAACGGCAAAAGAGGTTTTGTCTCACTAAGCTATCCTGCTTTCTGAGAGGGGCAATAGAACGTTAATCTGATTTTTGAACTTGCTCCCATTAATAATGCCTGCTCCTAATTAGCACACAACATACCATTGTCATAATCAAATGCACGTTAACAATTATTTCTACTTGGGATAGGCTGTGTTGCATGGTGGCATGTCCTTGACCTTGCAAGAGTTCAAACAGATAGTGAAGAGATCCTAGAGAAGGACACGTGAACAGCATGGGGCTGACCATTAATGGTCTTTAATATCACTTCCCATCTTTACCCAGTGAGCAGGAGAGAAGATAAAGATGGCAGACTCGAAGCAGTAAGGCTGCTTTCGTGATAAAGAGTTTACTGAGGTGGCTTACACTCATCACACAGCGGCTGATGTCAAGTGTGCGGTCCCTCTCCTGTGTGTTGTCTCACCAGCCACCAGGGCAGGGAGTCAGTGCGGGAGCCTGGGTTCTTTTATCTTTCTTTTTCTTTCTCTCATGAAGGACCCAAAGCAGCAGAAGATCTACGATCTATTCCAGAAGTCCTTTGAGGAAGATGGAAGTGATAAGGAACTCCTAGATGCAGCGGAGTCCTTTGACCCAGGAAGTACTTCAGGAGCATCAGGAAGTGGTTCCCAGGATGCAGGAGACTCACTGGATGAAAGCACATTGACGGACAGTCCGGTGAAGAAAAGGAGATTTGAATTTTGTGATAACTGGGACAGCTTTACCTTTACCCTGTAAGAGGGGCAGAGAAAGCATTTTAAAGTCATGGAATTCATTAAAATAAAATACGGCATTTTGTTTCTAAAGGCTATGCTCCTCTTGTCAGGGAGCAGGTCTCTATCTCCAACCATAGCAGGTTACCAGGAAAAACATCAGCATTTCCTTTCCAATCTCCTTGCGTGTGGGTCTGCTTGTGTTTTAATTAACCTTAGTTTTTTTGATTGAGAAATAAAGACAGTAGGTTGTCTTAGTGGTAATTCATGTTTTTTAAATTATGAGGTGCTTCCTTCACAATCCCCAAAATACCGACTTTTAAAATATGTTGGGGAAGCCGGGATGGCTCAGTGGGTTAAGCGCTCACTTCGCAGCCCCAGGGACCGAGGATCGAATCCCGGCCCCGGCCCGTGCGGACCCATGTGCTGAACTGGGGAGTTCCCCCAGTTCAGTTCTCTCTCTGTCTCTATCTCTCTCTCACTCTCTCTCTCACTCTCTCTCTCTGTCAAAAACAATAAAAATAAAAATAAATCTTTAAAATATGTTGATTCAACAAATATTTATTGAGTGCCAAATATGTGGCAGGCACTGTGCTAGGTGCTAGAAGTGATTCACCAAACAAGAGAAAAAGTATGCACCTTTGTAGAGGTGCATCATGGGAGAGACAAGTTAGCTATACATCCTATGAAGGAAAATAAAGAAGTGAGGGTTTAGAGCAGGGGTTGCTTTTTCTGTACATAATCAGATAGTAAAAAATTTTGACTTTTTGGAACCACTCTGCAGCTGTTGTGTGAGAACAATGGTAGATAATCCAGAAAAGATTATGGCTCCTTTCCAATTACACTCTGTTACGGACACTGAAATTTGAATCTCATATAATTTTTGTGTCACAGATTATTTTTTAGTTTATTTTCAATCATTTAAAAGATGTAAAAACCATACTTAGCTCACAGATCATATAAAACCAGGCTGTGTTAGCCAGCCCCAGGCTCAGAGCGGCACTGTCCAGTATAATATAAGCCACATATGTGATTTTAATTTTCTAATAAAGTATTTTTTAAAATAAAGGAGGATCAAATTAGTAATATTTAACCCAGTATATTAAAAATGTTGTCATTTCAATGTATAATCACTACTAAAAAGTTATCATGAAACTATATTCCTTTTTCTTCATGCTTCCAAATCCAGTGTGTATTTGACAGTAGACATTTGCCTGCTGCTCACTCAACACCCACCAGGGTGTCTAGAGACGTTTGAGTGTAGCTTTTCCACTGGAGCTTGGTCAGGTTCTTTAAATGTCTTAGAGAATGAGCTCATGGTATTGCATTCCTTATACCTATTAATAGTCCCCCTTCCTCTAGGGATGTGGCTGGGATACACTATGTATGCTTCATATGCTTCAAAAGTAAAAATGAAGTGTGTGGGTGATTTTGAAACATACTACCTGCTGTTGCTTAGGAGAATCACTGACCATTGTTAAATGAACAAATCCCACTGTATTCACCTTGGGGCCTCCCACACAGAGTGGCCCCTATGGTTCCACAAGGTGTCAGATCAGTGCCTGTCATTGGGAGGGTTTGTCCTGGTCCTTGCAATTTGCTGCTTATTTCTTTTTTGTTTTTGTTTTTGACAGAGAGAGACAGAGACAGAGAGAAGGGGGAGGGCCCAGAAGAGTTTCCATTGTTGCACATCATTGGTTTTTCCACATAGTTTCATTCCACAGGTGAGCGCGGGGCTGCACAGGGCAGGATCTGGGCCGGGGTCTCACCCTGGTGAGAACTGAACTGGGGGCACTCCCCAGTTCAGCATATGGGTCTGCACGGCTGGGGCCGGGATTCGATCCTCGGTCCCCAGGGCTGCAAAGTGAGCACTTAACCCACTGAGCCATCCTGGCTTCCCTGCTGCTCATTTCTGAACCACTATTCTCTGTGGTTTTAGTAAATGAAAGTGAAGAGTGAGGACACTCCCCCCCGCCAAAAAAAAACCCGGAATTTATAAAAAATTGTGTATTTATTCTTACATGTTTAAACTTCAGTTACCTTCTCTACATTTGATGTAGGACACCAATGGAGATGCTTTTTCCACTGCCCAAAACAGTTTTTGAACTTGTCCATTTTGATGCCTTTTAGTGCTTCTGCTATTTTGTGTTTCACCTCTTCCACATCGGCAAAACATTTCCCTCTAAGGACTTTTTTCATCTGTAGAAACAAACAAACAAAAAGTCGCTGGGGGTGAGATCAGGTGAATAGGTTGGGACACAGGGGTCATGCCACTTTTGGTCAAAAACTGCTGAACACTGGCAGGTACATGGTCATGGTGGAAGAACATGTCATCTGTTTGCCACAACTTAGGACATGCCATCTGTAAATTGTAAAGCAACCTTCTCAACACTTCCAGATAAAAAGTTTGGTTGACCATTTGACCTGGAAGAACAAATTCCACAATCCCTCTTACATCAAAGAAATATCATTCCTGGGATTTTTGGGTCTCCCTCTTATGGCCTGTTGAACCTGCATCTGAGGCCTCTAGTTGAACCTCAGTTTCAGCTGCTCTGGAGAAAAACTCTTTCTCAGACTTAGGAAAAAGTATCCCGGAGATGTCCCTAAGGTCCTCCAAAGCAAATTTTATTTATACCATGTACCCCATATGTTTTCAATGAGATCATCTGAAATGTACCTCTGAAATGCATTGAGAGCAATCTAGCCATTTCTGTGTGATTCAGTAAAAGACACTGGATTTCACTGTAGAGTGAATACTTTTGGGTTTAAGGAAGGATTTCCACACTAACACCTTTTTCTCCTATACTTGGCAGCTCGGTCCAGACATACGTACACACCCAACAGCCACCATGTTTTCTGCAAATGTCAATTGGAAAAAAGAAAATGGAAACACATCTCAAGGGGACATTTTCTTACTAAACTGAAAGTCCCCCCAGGGCCACTGGCACTATCTCTGCCTCCCCTCACTGAGGTCATTGAAGTGGAATCTTGTTCCCTGTCACCCTGGTTAGTTCCTGCCTCTATTAGAGGGCTGGGCGTCAGGAAGATCCTGTTAGCCTTGGTCCACTAGTGCTTGAATCAGCCATATCTTGGCTTTGCATGAGCCTTTTTCTAAACCAGGGAGAGAGCTTAGAATCAGAGCTGGAGGTTTGCCTTGTCTGTGCATTCTTGTCTATTGAAACTTGACGCTTTCTGGAGCTCTATTTAGGTGAAATTTAAACTGAAAAGAGGATACAAAGACATCTAACATTTTTTACCTCATAGTTTCACTTCTTACTAAGTTCAGGATTTTAAGGTAAAAAATGGCTTGGAAGCTTAAAGGGGTTTCATTGGAGCAGTCATACTTACGTTTTATTTTGGTTTTGTGTTTTCCTATTGGGTCTCAGCAAAGGAAATGGATTTCTAATCATAGCGGAAATCATCGAGAGGCCTATGATTCTCAGTCTTTTGGGTATTATGACAGCCAACGGTTATTTGATTTTTCAAGACCCTCGGTCCCCACCGCCCCCCACCAACCCATTATAACAGATTTTATTGAGTACCAAGTACTCTCCTGTTTTTAATCCTTTCTGGGGATGAAATATAATATACAAAAGAGGTCATATATGTAACAATTTACAGCTCTACAACATATTACAAATAAACACCTGTGTAATCATGACCCCAAGGTTATGAATATAATATCTACAAGAAGCTTCATTGTTTTGTTTTTAATATTTATATTTACAATCCACCTAGTTTATTTTTGTACATAGGGTGAGGTAAGGTCAAGATTAATTTTTTTTTCCATATGAAAATGCAGTTATGTGAGCACCACTTTTTGAAAAGACTTTCCCTTCATACACTGCTCTGCAGTGCCTCCTTCACTGTTATAAATTTGATGTAAAAATTAATCTTGAAATGTATAAATTAAAAATTAAAGTCTTACATTCTCATCCCTCCTACTCTTGACCCTGCTTTCCAGAGGTAATAATTAATATAAACAAGTTGGGATGGAGCCATTGGTAATATATTCCCCATGCATACAATTATATGGAAACATACAATGGGGTGATGAATAACAGCATTCGGTTAGTTCTTTCAATTAGCCTATGGTAAAATTGGTTTCTTTATACATCGTTTCACTTAAAATCACAGAACCTACCTATCAATGACATTGAATGAGGACTTAATTGTACATAGAACTTTTTACAAAAATTGTATCAAATTCTTCATACTGTAAATGGCTTATTTCACATAAAATATTTGGCCACTGTTTCATATTGAGCTACTATGATCGCTTTTAAGAGTTGCAAAGTATCTATGATGGATGCATTACCCATTTTAATGCTGTGACATCTCCATTTAAAAAAACAACCAGAATGCATTTAAAGTAAATCTGTAAAGGGAGGAAGTAAAGAATCCTTGTGCTGAGTTCATTTCAGACACCTGATTCTAGGTGTCCAGGGCTTAGCCTTGGCAAACCTTGCCCCACCCCCAGCCCCTGCTGAGTCGGTCCTTCCCTGTGGAGCTTGGACCAAAAGGCTTGTAACAATTCTGTGTAGACTTTGCTCTTGTCTGTGGCCACCAGGCACTTCCGTGAAGGGCAAACGAGAGCTCTTCAGGCAAGAAGTGAGGAAACAGCATGGAGCCTGGGCCTCCAGGATGAGATGAATTCATGATGATGCTTGCACCTCAGCTTGTTCCATGTGGCCCCAAGACAACGGGTTGACTCAACAGCTAAGACAACTCCTCTGGAGCTGACTTTTAAACTTACTTGTTTTTCTAAATATGAAAGTGGATTTTGAGTGCTTCTGAGGAGCGGGAGTGACTCAACAGAGATTTTTACTGAGATGTTTATGGGTACACATTACAGTTAACAATCTCTACACTTGATGGTCCTCTAATGGGGGTAGAGATTTATTAGCCCACAGATAAGACAAAGATGCTTGAGAGGCACAATTCTCTGAAGCCACTGAGCTGATTTCATGAGTGTACTATTTGTACATCATCCTCAAGCCTGCTATTTAAAAAGAATTGTTCAGTTTTGACAAAATTGCTTTGAGCATGAAACATTTCCTCCTGTTATGGAGTGTCCCATTTTCAGCCACTCTACTGCGTTCTTACTCAAGCTGGGGATGCGGTAGGGATGTGGTAAATGAGCTAAATGGTGATCTGAACTAGACTCGAGAGCCAGTTTAGGAGAGCTCACTCCAGCTGGGGCTGCCCCAGTGCCAGGCAGGCCGAGCTGCCCTGCTCACCCAGGGCAAGTGAGCCACCACTGCTTGGCCTGGAGGCACAGACTGGAACATTAGAGTGCTTGTTTCTCTGTCCTTCCATGAGTCCCATTTGGTTGCACCAGTGTGAATACGTTTTTGTGTTAATGCATAGTTTTCTGGAGGCAGGGCATAGTTTTGACAGACAGGTTTGCAGAAATCACCGCACAAATACAGTGTGTTTCTCTACTGGGGAAGGAGAGATGTGCTCCCTGGGCCCCTGCTATTCTTTACCCTAAAGAGGAAAGGGTACACGAAGCCTTTTGGTAGGGACGCCTGCTTCCTCGGGAGAGCTCAGGTAGTAGTACCCACGGCTAAGTCTTGATGTGTCCAAGGTGAAGAAATTAAAGAGGGGAAGCTGGCATGGCTCAGCAGGTTAAACACTTGCTTTGTAGCCCCCGGGGTCTGGGGATCAAGTCCCAGCCCAAGCCCGAGTGAACCCATGTGCTGAACTGGGGTGAGCTTCCCATGTGGGAGGCCTCCAGCCCAGTTCCCGCCTTGTGCGGCCCCCACCCACCTGTGTGGAATGAAAAACCATGTCAAAAACATACCACTATGGAGACTGCTCTGGGCCCTCCCTCCCCCTTCTCTGTCTCTGTCTCTCTGTCAGAACAATAAAATCTTTAAAAACAAAAAAGACTTCTCATTAAGAAATTATGGAGAATAGAGATGGGCATATTTTTAAGGAAAAACAGAAAGCAGAGCTGGTAGTCCTAAGTACAAAAGAGGAAATAAGATCAAAAGGCATCAAGAGACATTCAAGTCTTACATCATCTCAATAACAATAACCATCACTTATGTCCACTAGGCATTTCATAAGTTACTTCATCCTCCCAAGAACCTTATGAGGTGTTTGGTATACCCACTTTGCAGCTGAGGAAACAGGTTGAATCTTGCAATATAATAGAGCACTGATCTGGAAGTCATTTATTGGCTGTGTGGCCTTGGGCAAGGCATTTAACCTCTCTGGGCCTCCGTTTCCAGAATGGGCTAGATTATCTCTAAGGCCTTTTTTAGTTTGACAAAAGTAGATTGACCTTGTAGAGAAGCCCAGACAAATAAAACCCTTTACAAACCCATCTCACCATCATGCCCTTTAAGGTACAGTTCTCCATTCAGCAGGTACCCATACCACACACAGACATACCAGGCTCTGTGCTCAGTCCAGGGTTGCAGAGGTAGAACATTAGGCCATGCCCTCATGGAGGTGATTTGTGGAGGTGACTTTGGGTTGTTGTTTAAAACTTTAATTTTTAGAAGAGTTTTAGATTTATATAAAAATTGAGGAGGCAGTAATGACAGTTTCTTATATCTTTTCACCCAATTTCCCCTATAGTACATTGGAGTGGGGGCTTTTGTTTTTAGTCAACACCATGCCAACGCTCTGCACAGAGCCTGCTGCTTTCAGAAGGTCTAATGCAGAAAGCAATGCGATTTGGAATCTTAAGATTTAAGCACTTCTCAGGCAAGAGCCAGTGAGCAAATCACTTAAAGCTTGAGTTTGTCCTTGTCCATAAAATGGGAGAAACAGTACCAGCTTTACAGGATTTTGTGAGATATGCGAAAAATAATGTGGATGTGTGAAGGTACTTCCACTGTAGTTCGTTGCTAACTATGTGTGAATATACGGTAAACCCGGCGAAGAGAATACTGGCCACATTGCACAGGGAGCCCAAGCTTTTCAGGAAACATCCAGACCATAGAGTTCAGGTCCTAGCTTGGCCTCCCATTCGCCACTTCCGCTCGGTCGCCGAAAAGCGCGCCTGCGCACTAGCCCACTTCCTCTCTGGGCTCCGACCTGGTTTGCAGCGAGATGGTGAGTGTTGGTTCTTGTTGAGGCCTAGCTGTTTATCCGCCCCCATCTGTTCTTCTCTTGGTTTCTTCATCCTGACCCACCCCTGCTCGGCTGCCTTGTCCTGGGTCCTCGGCCTCCTTGCCTTCGCCGCTCCTCTCGGACGCAGACTTCGGCGGAGGGGCTGGGCGGCTTGTCGGGCCCTGGAGCACCCGGACTGCGTTAAACAGCAGCAGCTCTTGGGCAGCCGGACTCTCCCTGAGCCCTGGTTTCACTGGCCTGGAGAGTGCTACGCACAGGCAGCGGCAGGGTGGGTGGAGAAAAATTAGGGAGACCCCGAGACTTGGCGGCAGGGTCTCCTCCGTTCCTGGGTCCTAAAAATTGCTGGTTTCTCTTTTAACAGGCAAAACGCACCAAGAAGGTGGGAATCGTCGGTAAATACGGGACCCGTTATGGGGCTTCCCTCAGAAAAATGGTGAAGAAAATTGAAATCAGCCAGCACGCCAAGTATACCTGCTCCTTCTGTGGCAAAGTAAGGTGGTCTCTGGTGGGGGGAAGGGAGGGAGCAAAGATTTTCCTCCCTAGCGAGGCCTCTGTTACAGGAAGTATTTAAACAGTCCTGGCTCTAAGGTGTTGACCAGTTAGAATTGGGCGTGCTGTGGATCAGTTATGAGATGGTAGAGTATTGTTGCTAACTTTAGAGTTTGTTTTCATTTAGAAATAAAAACTACTGTGTGCAAAAGTACTTTATTGCAGCAGTTTGTCGTTCTGCTAGGGAGAGGGTCTTTCACATCCCCTGCAGTATCACCGTGATGAGTTTTGCATTAGAGAACTTCGGAGTACTAAAAATAACTATTAAATAGGCCAACTTTAGTTTTCTAGTGCAACGTAGACTCCAGCATATCTGTAATATAAAAGGCTTTTATTTGGCTCATTGGGGAAATTGATTGTCTTTTACAGACCAAGATGAAGAGACGAGCTGTGGGGATTTGGCACTGTGGTTCTTGCATGAAAACAGTAGCTGGTGGTGCCTGGACCTACAAGTGAGTGCATCTCTTTGTGGTATTTGGAAGTGTGGACTACATCATGTTCCGTGTTTAACGCTGTATAGGCTAGTTAAGAATTTATAAGACTTAAGTAGGGATGCTTTTGTTTTTTTCAGGACTTGAGAGTTTTGGTTTGTTTTCAGTTATTCAAACAATAGAAAGGAAACCATTGATATAAAAGTTAAAACTTGATCATATCACTTTAGAATTTTATAATTATTAGGGTAGGGTTATTAGTATTGGGATATGCAGGTTCATTAGTGCGACTGAAATCTATGCTGAACCTTAACTTCATTGCAAATTTTTATAAAAATTAAGAGGCCAGTTAACTTGCTACCGTGTTTCGAAACTTGAGGCCAGCTGGACCATGGCACCTTTGCCATTCTAAACTATTGGTTGGATCTCTTAGCTTGTGATCCTGACATGGGCCGGGTGATATTGCTGAGATTGACCTCTCTGTGCTGGTTATTGATTGAGTGGCTTCTTAGGTTGTCCGTTTCTGGAAATTAAAGCCTTTAATCTTGGATTTCATTGCTGACCCTGAGGCTGAGGTGTTTTTCCTCTAGCCATTGCCTTTGCTTGTACTATCTAATGTACTAGCCACCTGCATACAAAACGACTTGGCTGGTGTGCTTGAAGAGTTGAATGTTAAATTTAAAACTGAAGCACTGTGAAATACTGGAACATGTTGACCTGAATTATGGAGATAGATATATGTGTATATAAAATCTGGGAAGTATCGAGCTATGTAATACAAGAAATATTGTACATCGGAAACTGATGCCTCAGTCTCCTTCAAAGTGGGCACCTGGAGACCTCAGTTCTCCCAGTGTTCCTTCTACTGTTGAAAACACTGCAAAATCTGTTGTTAAAATCACCATTAGCTGCCTCTACCGCACAGCTACCCAGTACAGTTTTCTACTTGGTGGCCCCCCCGGGGCACCCACTGACTACTACAGTGAAGTAGTCATTGTTCAAGCATGCTCATTCAAGTCCACTCTCCTGGCTGCCCAGTTACACCGATGTTGTGCAAACCATTCTCTTCATATTGACAATGGCTGAGTTTTTTCCGGACATAGCCTGTATGTATGTGTGTATGTGTATGTTTTAATGATAGCAGAAGGGAAAATGGGCCCTAGGGTGCTCTCTTGCTTGTGATAGTAAAATGAATTAGCATTCATATACCCAATGTATGAGGTGGGGTGATCATGATTTTTTCTGGTACACTTCCTGAATCTTATGAAACTTTCTGTAGTCATTTTAATAGGTCTTTAATTTATTTGTTTCTTTGACATTGTTCATTTCTTAAAAGAGTTTGGGGCAGCCTCTTACAATCATTTCTCTCAAGTTTATTTTTCTGTGCTTGTCTGGAATCAGGTGCATGAGATTGTCTGATTCCACAAGAACCTGAAGACATGAATTGCAAAAGATGCCAGTATTAGGATAGTAATGTAAAAATGAGGCAAATAAACTCATTAGCCATTTTGCATGTTACCATGGTTAATTATGTTGGAACCATATTTGTTTGTCTTTCCAGCACAACTTCTGCCGTCACAGTAAAGTCTGCCATCAGAAGACTGAAGGAATTGAAAGACCAGTAGAAGCTCCACAATTTGGAACATTGATAACCTGAAATAAAAGGGTTAATTTATGTAACAAAATTACTTTGGTTGGTTAATTTTATTAATTAGATGCTCTGGTTTGCATTGCATTGGTCTGCTTTCTCAAAAAAAGATTTGGCAATTAAAATCCTGTTTTTAGTAGCCAAATGATACATAGTAAAAATATAAGCCTTATGGGCTATGTATGTGTCTTAGATTTTTACAAGTTTTTTGTTTGTTTTACCAGTTCAACTTATTTGAGATACATTGGTTCAAATTGTACAAACTTGTTTTCATGGTAAATTTTTTTTTTTTTTTTTACTGTTTCTAAAGGTAGGATGCCATATACTTCCTCTTAACTTTGGTGTTTTGTTTGACCACTAGATCAGCACCTTCAGAAAACTGAAACAATAGAATTTCAGCACAAATTTTGCAATTATCTATACCTTACACCATTTTTCAATTTGTACACAAGGACTTGAAAATGATTGAATTATTCAAGTTGCTATAGATAGTCACACTCATAAAAGAAGTTCCTTCAAAGTAAGAGCTGTGAATAGTTAAGGTTATGGTTAACCTTCACTGACTTTATTCAGTCCACCACTTAATTGTCTGCCACCTTTTCTGTAACTTTCTCTTTGTCCCATTCATTACTATCCTTAAATGCTCTGTAAGGTCTGTGCATAAGATTTTCCCCTTCGTTTCAGCATTCGCTCTGACATATTCTCAAAGTATCGCCCTGTGCCAAACTCATTAGACCAGTAGTAATTATAGGGTTTTAATTTGGGTTGTTATTGCCCCTAACAATTTTGTCTACTGTCATCCCTAGTACCTACTATAATTCCTACATATGTAGGCTTAAATGTGTGGATCTCAGTTTTGTAACAAAATGGTGCTGGTTTTGTACTATGGAACATCAGTAAGTACTCTTGAGTCAGTAGAAGTAGGACCAGGGTTGACAAGTCAGGATTGTAGAAATGTTTGACAAGTCTTCAGGAATTGCCCCCCTAGGTGAATGACTAGGATTTCACATCAGCATAGGAAGTTGAGTAAGCATCGAATGGCTGTGGTTAAGAGATGCCAACTAGGCCCCACTGCCTAAGTAGTTGTGTGGTCTAGGTTAAGTTCCTTAACCTCTCTGCTTAAGTTTCTTGAACAATGCCTAGTAGAATGGAGTATATAATGGGAGCTAAGATTACTAATTTGGAGTGTTATTTGGAAACTTCAGTGTTGCTTAGGAATTTAATGTGATTCTGTAGATCAGGGATGTCCAACCTTTTGGCTTCCCTGGGCCTCATTAGAAGAATTTTCTAGGGTTACACATAAAATACACTAATGATAGCTGATGAGTAAAAGAACAAAATTTGCATGGTTTGAGAAAGGTTATGTATTTGTTTTGGGCCACATTCAAAGCTGTCCTACAAGCTTGCTTTGTATACTACAGAGTCATTAGAATTTTGTGAACAGTGAGGTAATTAACATTTGTTGAGCCCAAGTGTTCTTAAGCACCAAGTAGCATTTAATCCTACAACTTTTTGAAGTACAGATAATCCATATTTACACATGAGAAAGATGTAATTTGTAAGTGATGGAGTTGGGATTTGAACCTGTGTGTTCTTATTCTAGAGCTGATCCTGGGTGCTATATTTACCTTTAATATTTTTATGATAGAAGAATGGGTGGGGAGACAGACCAGTTACAAATATACTGAAATAGTAAATATTTTTGTGACTAAGGAAATGATGACTCAAGGTTAAAGGAGGCACCTGGCTGCAGCGTGGCTGAAAGGTTTCTGGCTCCAAGTCCATGTTTTTCCCTCTGTACTAGGCTACCTTCTATTTTATGGGCTCAGAGCCTGTTCCTTCTAAATCTTAATGGGCTAAAGATTCCCCACCTTCATTTTACCCTTAGAAAAGCAACCACCCCATTGGCTTATTTTCACAGCAGTTTCTAAAGTCATTTGACTTTATATCAATCTATAAATGTGAATAAAGTGTGTTCTCCATGGAATTCTAAACTTATATCATTGTATCCTAAATATTGGTGTGTGTACTTTGATAAACTTAGGAAAGCCAAAACAGGAGCCCATTTAATTGCAGGTTTTGTTTTGGTTGAGATGTGGGATGGGAGTACTTAAGTTTTGTTTTAAGGGATCCATGCTTAATGAGAGAGAAGGATTAGAAACCAAGTTCTGGGGCAACAAAGGGATTTTGGGAGGATTTGGCTAATACTGGAAATTAATGTATCAGCATTTTTAAAATACAGCAACCAGAAGAACTAAGAAGTCTGCACAAAGTTAAAAATTTCTATACTGTTAACTATCTTCCTCTGGAAAGCCAAGAGCCATTTTGTTAGCACTTTGGGCCAAACAACAGGAAAAGGAAATTTTGATTGTAAGTTTTGGGATACATAGTCAAATTTTTGAGTCAAGGATCGGATTGGTGTCATGCCACAGTCAACCCTGTAGGCCAGGGCCCTTGACAGTATCAGTAGAGTTGGGAGTATGGCTGACATCAGCAACCCACAGGTGTGGATTCCACTAATGAAGGTTGAGGGTGGAGACCATTAAACCAGTGTGCACTAACCACTGAGGTATAGGTGAAACGGCATACCTCAAACTGAAACTGGTTTGGAAAATTTTATCTGACAAAACTGTTCCGAAGTAGTTACATACCTATTCCAATCAAAATGCTATTTTTTTCTTTTTCCAGAACACTGCAAAGTATAAAATTTATTTGGAAACAACAGGACAAGAGAACTCAAATATACCATCCTTAACATGGATTCTAGAGTCAGGAGTAGGAGTTTAACCCTCTTAGCGCTACCTTCTGCCAGCGGTACTAGCGAGAAATGCGAAGGGTAATTTAATGGTCTACGTATGAGCCGGTAGATTGGCCCATCGCACTAAAAGGGTTACATTTTTTACCAGCCTAGTGACCTTGAACAAATTTATTCTGAACTTAGTCTCCACCTGTAGAAGTGGTTATGACAGTTTTATTTCCGGAAATAACAAATTAGGTGGATTTGGTTTCAAACAATCACTAATTGTGGGAGGTGTGCAAGAACCAGGAACTAGAGTCCTGGATCTTGGAGAGGGGAAGAGTACTTAATCTTGGAGATACTGGTTCTGTTTTTCAGTTGGGGTGTTAGGCTAAAGGAGGGGGAATCGAGAGGGAAACTACCTTGGGTAGAGGATGGGCTATGTTGGGGAAGGGAGGGACGGGTGTGAGGTTCTGGATGTGGGAGCTTTCTAAAGGTAGATTTTGGCTTAAGGGGAAAAAGGAGCTAAAGCAAGAATTTTAAATAGAAGCCCCATCATACCCTGTGCATATGCATACACCTGACCAAGTCCGTAATACAGAGAACTCTGGTTCAAATTTCTTCAGGCTCTTAGGATACACCTTGTATAGAGAAGGCTTGTTTTCCTTTTTTACATGTCATCTACCTGTGCTGCTTGTGTTTGTGATGCGGACCTGTATGTCATGGGTTAAACTCTATCCCTTTTGTGCCAAGGATCAAGCAATGACTTTCTCTTTAAAGAGTTAGAATCAAATGATACAGTCGCTGAGTTTTACACTAAGGCAGAGCACTATGCTTTGGTAACGTTCATGAACTGCTACCAAGATTACAGAACTGTGCTGCCCCAGTTAGTGTTTTTGTTGCATGCAATAGAGACTGATTCAAGCTAAATAAAGGCGAGATATTTATTGGAGGGTGGGTAACAGTACTTCACAGGGTAAAAGAAAAGAACAAGGTTAAGGGGAAGAAACCAGGTTATCTTCACAGTTACCAATGGGAAGAGCTGAGTTCGGGTCTCACTATTCAGGAGTCAAAAACCTGAAGAGATCATCCACTTGGCCTAATCTGGGTTATTTTCATCCCTTGGCACCTTAGTCTCACCAAGACTATACATGACAGGAAAAATCTCCAAAAGAAAATCAGATTGGATGTAATTTTAGGAGGGCAAGTGTCCTTAACATCAAATTGGAATGTATTCTTACCTTTATTTTCCATAAAGTTCTAATTCTTTTTAAAGATACATTGTTTTTGACAGACAGAGAATGGGGAGGGCCCAGAGCAGTCTCCATAGTTGTACGTTAATCATTTTTTGAAATGGTTTCATTGCACACAGGGGTGGGGGCTTCCCACTTGGGAGGTATGCACCTGTGAGTTGGCTGAACTGGGGACCTCCCACATGGGAAGCTCACCTCAGGAAGAACCAAACTGGGGGCCTCCCACGTGGAAAACACCCCAGTTCAGCATATGGGTCAGCTCAGGCTAAGGCTGGAACTCAACCCTGAACCCCAGGAGGTTGTGGGGTGAGGGGTGCGGAGGCAGGGGCTGCAAAGTGAGCTCTTAACCTGCTGAGCCATCCTGGCTTCCCGTAAAGTTCTAATTTTATAGTAACACTTCATATTTTCTCCCTCAAACCACCTTGCAAATTTATAACTCATGTTAGAACATTATTACATGGCTGCCAGTATAAATTAAATTGTTCCCTAACTCCACTATGGAAATTTTGGTCAGAGTAGGAGCTTTTGAGGTCAAAGGATAGGTGATGTGTTGGACTGCGTCATCAGTGGATGTGAAATGATGGCTCCCATCCTATTATCCCATTCCCAGAATGTAGGATGAGACCAAATAATACTTAGTAGTAACTGGTGAAGTTCCTTCATTTGTCCTTTGGCCAGTGGAGAGAGGGCTATTATTAGGTTTGGAAAGGTCCAGTACAAACCTAGAATTGTACCCCTGACCAGTTCACACACCAAGACTGACAAAAGGAATCCTTGAACTGTAGATTAAACATTATCACTAAGCTGGAATTGTCATGAGCAGTGGTCTCATGATCATAACCACATTCAGCTATGACTGAATATAGTTTCATACTGGAAGAAATCACATCTAGCCCAGACATGCTTCTTCCTATTAACCTAGCAAGTGTTTTTTCTCCCCTCATCCCTATTTGCAAAGTTAATCAGAATTCGTTTACAGGGACAGTAGTAGAAAATTGCTTTACTTCAGGGCTATCAACTCTCACAATCCTGAAGGATCATGATCATGATGCCTCAGAGAAGATCATGTTGATGCATTACACTACATAACTGGGCTGGGTATATATGGCATGTGCTACTTCCTGTGTCTGCCTCAATTCAGCTGGCCTCATTGGGAACTTTCCTATGTCAGCTAATGGGAGAGGAAAAAGTGCTTCCAGGATGGATGCCCTCACTATGCTGGCATTAGAGATAACCCTGAAAGGAGTGAAGGGAAATCCAGTGGGCAGAATGGGTAATCTCCACTGGCATAAAAGAAGAGATAGATGGCTTTTTTTACTTATTCATGGGCAGTGGCTAATGGGTTAGACAGCTAGTCAAAGAGTTGTAAAGAACGAGAATCCAAGATTAATGACAAGGATGTTACAGGGATAGAATTGTGAGTATAAAGTTGGTATTTATATCCCATGTAAATGCCCACCAGAAAGCATACATGCTAAACAGAAACAAGCTCATTCTGTGAGTGTTAATTGGCCATGAGCAAAATAATCAGCAGAGACAGCCTGTGTATGAGCTCAGAAAGAGGGACCTTCTGGACCAAGGATGGCCTGGCGATGGCCTCTGCACAGTGGCCAACCTCAACAAGAAAGGCCAGCGCTGAACGCATGACACCAGTCCCTTGGGCTACCATTTAGCTTAGTGATTCCATTACAGGTCATCCCAGGGACAGCAGTTTGTCATCTTAGGGGTGGATAGACATGTATTATGGGTGTGGATTTAGCTGTCTTTCTTGCCTATAGTATGTCTTCCAGCATCACCATTCCGGGACTTAACCAAATGCCTTGTCCATCACTGATAACACATGCAGTATAGTCTCTGACAGTGTAAGAATTAACGACATTGCACTGTCTCACTCTTAGAAATACTTGTTTTACCTTCTGCCCCCATCATCTAGAGGGAGCTTGTTTAATAGACTTATTGCTAAAGGCTGGAGCAGCTGGGTGTTAACTCCCTATGATAGGGACTGTCCTACAAGATACAGTATATGCCTTAAACCTATCCATATGTGAAGCTTTCTCCCTCCTAGCCGGATGCATGGGTCAAGACACCAAGGGGTGAAAGTGCGGCTGTCATCACTGAGAATTAGGCGGTTGACTCATTGGAGGCCTTTTTGTTTCCCTTGCTTGTAACTGAATTTGGTGAGTTTGGAGGTCTTAGTGCCTAAGGAAGCAATGTTTCTTCCAGGGAACAACACAACCTTGGTTCCATTTAAACTGAAACCTTGAGGCAGTTCTCTGATCATTTTGAACTCTTTCTGCCACTGAACCAACAAGCAGAAAAGGGAGTCTCTTCAGACATGTCACTTTTAACGCCCAGCCCTGTGCTCCAGGAGATTCCCTGTCCTGTGTGGCCTGTAGCAGTGGTTTCCCTTGTCTCCCTTCGGTTAGGTTCAGCAATTGCAAGGTACCAGCAGAAGGCTTGGCAGTGGAGAAGAAAGTGGAGTCATTTATTTCCCTTGCTCCTTACAAGGTTGCTTCAGATAGACTGTTCTATGGAAGGCTGCAGCTGTTAGGTGGCTCTTTTCTGCTTCTACAGCTACTCTTTTTTTTTTTTTTTTAAGATTTATTTTTATTTTTGACAGTCTGAGAGAAGAGGGAGGGCCCAGAGCAATCTCCATAATGGTATATCATTAGTTTTCTACATAGTTTCATTCCACAGGTGTGGGGCTGCTCAGGGAAGGAACTGGCGGGAGATCTCCCGCAAGCCAGGGGCCTCCCACATAGGAAGCTGGCCCCAGTGAGAACCGAACTGGGGGCACACCCCAGTTCAGCATATGAGAATGCACGGGCTGGGGCCGGGATTCGATCCTTAGACTCTGGGGCTGCAAGATGAGTGCCCAACCCACTGAGCCATCTCGACATGCCCTCTACATCTACTCTTCCTGAGATTTATGAGTAGTACTATCTCCTTATTCCTGTCAGACTTGTGTGGTAATGCCTCCCCACTGCCACTAGTCTTGGAGGACTTCATCCATTATTGATTTCCCTTAACCCTGACCACACTGTTGCCCATAGTCCCTTTATTCAACTTCCCTCTGTTACTCCATTTGAGCAGCTCATCTATTTTTTGCAGCACCCTGAACAAACCAGCTGTTTCACAGTAACCTGTTTTGACATTTCTAGAGCTGAAATCATATTCTCTAAATTTGTTCCTCATCTATGATTTCTCCCTCTTCCTTATATTCTGTAAGAAGATATTATTTTTGTCTCCCCAGATCTCTTCCTTTGTGAGGCTGATCTCCTTCATTCCATTTGGTTATAGTGGACTTACCAGTAACAGGATCCTTTCCCTAGGCCATAAAAGGATTGTCATATGACATGAGCTGCTATAACTGATCAAATTATTTCTTCTAGGAATTTATAAATGAGGCAGAATCATACATAGGGAGAGGTGGCTTGTTGGAATTGAGTCTTGGTGTAAGTACCCTAAGAGACAGTACATGAATTTCTGCCTCAGATTTCCTGAAGTGGCCCTGGTTCTTGCCTGGGTATTAGCTCTTCCCTTGATTTGGTGAGATCCCAGTATGGAGTAAGGCTCCAGCAGGCTATATACCCTGAGAGTAGAAGTGAACAAGAAATAAGCCCTCACAGGGACTAAAGATGAGTTCTGAATCATCTTAATACATGATTGGATTTAGTTAATTTAGAAGTGCTGGTGTCCTACCTGCTAGCAAGAAGCACATGTAAATCCTCTCTTAAAAAAAAAAAGATCCTAAACTTTAAATTATCTCTGTACTTTTTTATATATGATGTCTTACATCCAAGTAAAAATAACCAAGTATACAAAAGATGAGACTAAGAATTTCCTTACAGAAGTATATGATTCTTATAGTAAAAATTTTTAAAAACTGAAATTAAAGCTCCATGGATGGATTTAACAGCAAATTAGATGCAGCTTAAGAGAGAATTATTGTCTAGAAAGGTAAGTCAAAAGAAAATATCTAGAAAGAAACACATGCACACACACACAGAAAAAACAATGGAAAGGAATAAATGTAGCAGACATAGAAGATACAATGAAGAGTTCTAATAATGTGTAATTTGAGTTCCAGAAAGAGAAAGAGAAGAGGGAAGGCTGATAGTGGCTCAGGATTTTCCAAAACCAATAAAAAAATCTTAAGCTGTAGATTCAAGAATCCTTGTAAATCTTGGGCAAAATAAATACAAAGAAAATTACACATAATAATATCATAGTATTATGAATACCAAAGACAAAAGGAGTATCTTAAAAGCAGCTAGTAGGAAAAAAAGGAGCAGCACTTAGACATTCAACCTCTTAACAATAGACTCTTTAAGACAATAGGTTTGTCTTCAACATTCTTTAAATTCTATACTCAGTGACCATATCCTTAAAATATGAAGGTGAAATGAAGACAATTTTAAGAAAACAGCATTTATTACCCCAGACCCATCCATTGGACAGGAAGTAAGTAAGGTGGAGACTTGAAAATGCAGAAAGAAATGAAAGTCAACAAAAGGGAAATACGTAAGTATATATATAAATAAATATGAACTACAAAAAATAATGATAAACTTGGGGTAATATTAAAATGTATTATAACAATAGCATATATGTTGCAAAAGGGTAAATAGTGTTAAAATGTTCTAAGGTTCTTACAGTGTTCAAGAAGAGGTAAAATATATATTGCAATATCTGGTAATCAAATGTATGTTGTAATCTCTGGTAATCATTAAAAAAATAGAAATTAATGTATTAACTAATATTGATAGAATGGAAATAGAATTTAAAGAGCATTCAATCAGAAGAAGGGATAGGAAAAGAACTAGTAGGATATATGTACATAGTAAGAATGGTATATTAAACACATACATATATACATATATACATATGTATATCAGTAATAATATTACATATAAATACACTAGATGCTTCAAGTAAAATGTAAAGATAGTTAATGGCATAACATACAACAAATATAAAGATGAAAGAAGGACATACCTGAAGAATAAGGAATCAGGTATAAAAATAAAATATAAGGATACAGACACTTTGAAAACAAAAGTATGGAAAAGTTTAACATAAAAAGGGTAAGGAAAGATATAATTGCAAACACTAATCCAAGAAACAAAAGCTATATTAATATTTGACCCAGTGGACCTTAAGGCAGAAGAGCATTGCTAGAGACAACGAGAACATTATTATTGTTAAACATATAAGAAAAAATATGTACATCATTTTTCAGCATTTGTGGGTCATTGAGAAACATGTGAAACACATGATAAGCAGGTGGTGATGACTCTGAAGATGTTCCTGAGGAGCCAAGTGAATTAAAAGAAACACAGACTAGAGAAATTCAAGAACTGACAAAATTCTACAAAGCCAATGCCAGTGACCAAGAAGACCCAGCAAGCTGGAATCATTGTAAACTGGAAAATGTGAGTTAGTTAATTTCTAAATAATAGATTTTTCTGTGAAGCAAAAACTTAAAATATCAAGATACGTTTCAGGCAGCTCAAGGTATAACAGTAATAGATGCTAGTCGTTTACAAAAAAACCTTTCAAGCTGAATTAGAGCCACCCCTTTTGTCTGTGGTTTGTGCTCTGTTACTGAAGCCTATAGTACTGTTTTGTTTCCTGAATTGGCATTAAACGTTGACGTAGCCTTAAAAATGTCAACAGGGGAAAACAATTATTGTGTATATGTCACTATTTTACTATTGCTTTTGTGTACTGAATTTTGAAACAACTTTCATAGGATGCCACGGTATAATCAATAGTTCTCTAGATATTCTTGAAGGCTTATATAGTGCATTTTGGCCTGGGAACCCAATGGATTTACATATATTCTTTGGGAACCTAATCTGTAAATCAGGAAAGTTCTTAGCTACAGATATTCATTCCTTCAACAAAGCAAAGAAATTGGTCAGCAGGTATTGGTTGCAAACATCATGTATGACGCTAGGGGGTGATACAGTGTTATTAGAAGAAAGGAAGATAGCCTGACATGTGTAAGGTTTGGTATAATAGATTCATCTTGAGGGCAAATATAAGATGGTTAAGAAGAGCTTGTGTAAAATTACAGTTTAGTAAGTACCAAGTTATTTATTTATTTACTTATTTATTTATTTTAAGATTTATTTATTGTTTTTGACAGAGAGAGAGAGAGAGATACAGTCAGAGACAGAGAGAAGGGGGAGGGCCCAGAACAGTCTCCACTGCCGCACATCATTGGTTTTTCCACATAGTTTCACTCCACAGGTGGGCACTGGGCTGCACAGCGCAGGAACCGGGCAGGGGTTAACTGAACGGGGGGCACTCCCCAGCCCAGCAGACGGGTCCACACGGGCCGGGGCCGGGATTCGATCCTCGGTCCTCGGGGCTGCAAAGTGAGCACCCAACCCACTGAGCCATCCCGGCTTCCCCTCAAGTTATTTTTAAATTTCCATAATGTGACCAAGCAGACTAAGGTAAAGAAAAAAAGAAGACCAAAAAGAGTTCATAGTTATAGATCTTTTGGGTCAAACAACCCACCAATATGTAATTAAGAAGAACTTGGGTATATTTTCTAGAGTCTGCCAGTTTGAAGACAGAATTTTAAATTTTCATTTTGTTAATATTAAAAATTATTTTTACCAGTTATAGAAACAAACCTACATTGATAATGCATTGTTAAAATACATTTATTGAATAAAATTTTATTTATCAAGCACTTCTCAAATTAGGGTCTACAAGTCTCTAACCGTATTTTCAGAGTCTTTAAGAATGTTTTTCTCTTTTAAAAGGTCAGTACAGGAGCAAAGTATTAAATATACCATCATAAACACTGGGCTTCATAATTGACTGGAGTAATTAAGACATGAACCAATGGGGGAAGCTATGTGAGAGCATAACCCCCCAAAGTAGCCCAGTGAGAAAAAATCTCTCATACCAGTGCAGGGAGACGCCCTCATGGTGCCAGTGCGATGCTCAGTGGAACTAGGACTTGTCAGGGAGCCTGTGTTGAGAGGGAGCTATGTGTATACCTGTGCACATGCACATGAAATGGGGTAACTTGTTAAGATACAAAGGCCAATATATAGGAGTGGTATGTGAGGCTCCACTGCTTTCCTAATATTCCTTTTCTAATCTTTTTTCCCTCACAAGCAGCTAGTCTGTAACTCATCAACTTACGGCTGTTCGGCTTATAAATTTCCCTGCCTTCGTTTCTAAGTCCTGATTCACAGAGGGAGGATTTTATTGGGAATACCTAACATGCACCTTGCTGTGAGCTGTGCTCTAAGGGCTCGACCTGGCTGGGTGACTGTGAGGCCATGTTTTACAAGGCTCTTCATAGCGTTCCCCCTGCCTACCTTTCCAGCCTTATCTGTTGTCGTGTCCTGTTTCCCCTGAGCACCCGCCGTGCTGCACTTCTTTCTGTTACTTGAACACGCCACGCTGTAAGGTCAGAGCTAGGACTGACGGTGCTCTTTTATTGCTGTTCTCCATTCCTCCTGCAGCGTCTCCCTTCTCACACAAGTGTGGGAATGGACTGCAGAGGGCGCCCTGGATATGGTTTACTCATCAAGTTTGGACTGAGAAAGAGAAAGTGACATTTTCTGACGCCCCACCCCCGCACCCCCACCCCATGAGCTTGTTTCTCCCACTTCTGAATATGTCATTTCCCTAACAGCAGTGCCTAAGAAGTGCCGGCAGTTGTGTCTCTTCTCACAAGGCCCTGTGAGGTTGTGGTTCAGTCCTCTTTACCCAGTGAGGAAACCGGGCCTCAGAGGACTTGAATAACTGCCTTCAGTTCAGTCACACTACTGGTCAGTCGTTGAGTCAGGATCCCCATTCTTAGGACTGGTGGCTCTGGAATCTAAAGTGCAGCCTCCTCAACCCAAAGTCTCTTCTCTGTGCCCTGACTCGTTTAGGGGCCTGTATTCTCCCTCTGCAAATGTAGTTTGGATGCAGAAGGGGTTAAAAATCTCTCAGAGTAGCACAGTCGGCTCATTTTAGCAGGACATTTTAAGAACCATGCTTTTGGGGGATGCTGGGATAGCTCAGTGGTTGAGCACTTGCCTTGCAATCCCAAGGTCCGGGGTTCGATTTCTGGCACTGGCCCATGCAAACCCACATGCTGAGCTGCCCTACAACTGGTAACTGCTGGGATGGCTTGGTGGCAAAAGTTCTCGTCTCCCATGTGGGAGGCCCCCAGTACAGTTCCTGCCCTGCCCTGCCCTGCCCTGCCCAGTCCCACACCCACCTGTGTGGAATGAAACCATGTCACAACTAATGATATACAGCTATGGAGACTGCTCAGGGCCCTCCCGCTTCTCTCTGTCTCTCTCTCACCTTTCAAAACAATAAAATAAACTTAAAAAAAAACAAACAGTGCTATTACTCAGATGAGGTGTCCCACACCCAGCAACCCATAGGAATGAAGTGTAGGGGCTATTGGCAGTGACAAGGGTGTGGATTTGGGCTTTCAAATCCTCCCATAATTTCCATTGCCTCCTCTCTCATAAATAATTGACATCATCTTAATCTTACGTCCAAATGTTTGCAAATACAGCTTCAAAGCCCTCCCCGGACTGACCCCTTCCAACTTCCCTAAATTCCACTGTGGCAGTTGTTAGTGGCCCTACTCAGACTTCCCTCCTGTGAGTGATAGTGGGTTAGCACACTTATGAACCTCCTGTCTTCTCTTTTTCTGGGACCCCACCATGCAGCTTGTGGGACCAAGTCCTTGGGGGGCTTGACAAAGACTTGGTGACAGCCTGACAGATGGGTTCCCGCCTCTCCCTGTCCATTCATCCAGTCCTGTAGGCTCTGGCCTGGCTCCACTGTCCAGCTGCCTGAGGGTCTGCTTGTTTTTGTGAACTCAGCACCAGGGAGTCAGTGCCCAGATGAGCTGGGGTAGGGACAGTACTGCAGGGTGCTGGGAAGGGAGTGAGAACATAAGGGAAGTTATGGCGAAGAGCAGCTGACCGGAGGGCACCGGGGTTGTGCTCAGAGGAGCCTGTTCCACCATCAGCTGTTGGTGGAATACCAGCTTGCAGAAAAACACAAGGGGTTACTGAAATATATTGCTTAGGACGCTAAAAAATCCCAATCTTGTCCCTCTTGTGCTTCAACTCTATTCCTTTAGAGATGCCAAAATGGAACCAAACCTCCATGAACTCTATTAACGGAAGATGAGAAGACAGATGAGTGAAATTCTTAGATACAAACCACCAGCAACTTAACCATGTCCTTTTGCCAGGGCTCCTGAGGATCAAAACAAAGTGGCTGAAGACATTTGGTGACAGGTAGAGTGACAGATATTAAGAGAAACAAGCCTTCCAATCACACTTAGGGAGGCGGGAGTAGATGGGCAGAAGAAAACTAATGATACTACTCTTGCGAATGGTCGGGCAAGACAGTTAGGCCCACGTTGTCCCCAAACCACAGGCCTCATAGCATCCTGGAGTCATGCTGCTGGGGGTGTACTTAGAGGTCGTCTCCTCCAAGTCCATCATTGTAAAGAGAAGCAGGAAACTTGCCCACAGCCCCACAAGCAGATGGCAACAGAGCCAAAGCCTAACTCAGGGCTGTCCCTGACAAGGACCCAGGCTCAAATCTGCAGCAGGCCTTGGGAGTTCAGGGTTCGGGACACAGGTTTCTGGATGAGACATTCATTACTGTCCAAGGGCTAAGAGACCCTGGAGGGCCTTGGCTTGACATTTCTGTTCCTCCGAAGGAACCAGTGTCTTCTCAGGTCAGGTGGACTTGAACCTTTTTCATTCTCAAGAGCAAGGTCATTAAGAGGGCCACAGAGAGTGAAAATGACGTTTCAAAAAAGCCTTGGGTTTCTGCCTAACAGAACAAGGGAGGTGAATGCAGGAGGGTCTGTTAGTTGCAGAGTTGATGCAACTGGGCACAAGGTCTGGGAGGTCTGCGTGTGTTCGGCCAATGCGATTCTATGAAAGGAGCAGGGCTGCCATTCTTGGGAGTCCCTATGCCTTACTCCTTTCTTGGGGGCTCAGTAGTGCTTGTCGTGAGGATTAGTAGGATAAAATGAAAAAATTCCCAGGGCCAGGGGCAGCAAACCTGAGTCCAGAGCCACATAGCAAGGCCATACCCCCTCCCCCTGGCCTCTCCCAAGAGAGGTCCTCGTCCCTGGCCACCACTTCTCCTGTGCCTGATTTTTATCCACAAGTAAAATTCTGGCAAGAGCAGGAAGTCTTTCTGCTTTGGTGGCACATTTCCCACCCAGCGTGACAGTGGTTTTGAAGCGGCAAGGAGCTGGAGGGGCCTCTCGATCTCGGAGCAGAGATGCAGCCCTGTGTGGACTGGGGCACTCGCTCCATTGTTCCAGGGCCTTCCTCTCAGGTGGTCAGAAGGCAGCACAGATGATTTTCTTAACCCACAAGCGTAGGGCCGGGCTGCAAGTGGGTTTGGTTTCAAAACTGGAGACCTAGGATACTGGTAGTTGTTACCATATGGCAATGTCACAGTCTTAGTGACTCAGAAGGGCAGGATGTAGCGATGACCCCACGGATGGAGCACAGAGGTCAAGAGACTGGGCTCTGGTGTTAGGTCACTGCCATCCATCCCATCACGGATTGTCCTTAGTATCTTTATCCCTTGGGCAACTTTCCTAGTCCCTCCTGGCCTCTGTTCCCTTGTCTCTAAAACGGGGATAATAACACGCACCCCCCAGGGTTGTTGTAAGACTGAAATGACTGACATACTGTTTCTAAAGTGCTCAGCCTGACACATGATAAGCATTCAATTAACATTTGATATTGTTATTCTGTTATTATTCTTTCCCTCATGTTACAGGAATGGAAACTGAGGCTCAGAGCAGTATTTTAAAGAAATAGGTTTTCTTAAAATCACAAAACCAGCCTAGTTGTATGTGAACATTTTCACAGATTAAAAAGGGGGACATATATGCATCTGGACACAAGCCAGCAAAGGCCAGGTTATGCGGTGGTAGCAACTGCACAACCATGAGCAACCAGGAAGCACTGGACTTCCCTTAGTCCAACAAATAGAATAATGGTACCAGTACTAGTATCAGCTAACACAGGCTTCTTTCTTGTGCCAGGTGTTGGGCTAAGCACCCCAGTCTTGTCTCATTTAAATGCATGCAGCAAACATGTTCACTTCTTGCCCACACTGTGTCCACTGTGGGTCAGCTTCAGGCTCTGCTCCTGTCATTGTCATTATGCTGAGACCTGGGCATTCAAAACGCAAACCTATTCTTACAGCATCTGTCTGGAGCTGATTCTGATCACTGCTGCCCACGTTTCTTGACCAAAGCAAGCCACAAGCCATATGGGAGTTCAACAGTGTGGGTAAGCATGACCTCCTTATGGGAGATAAGCAGACATTGGTGAAGAATTATGTAATTTATGACCACCTGCTATGTAAACAAAGATCATCTTAGTGTGTGAGATCCTCTGATATAAGCCAGTGGAAACACATGTCCCACAATGTCAAAAATGGTGTCAAAACTAAGAGACGCTTCCACAGCATCAAAAGGAACATCTGTTGATGCCCAATCCCTGAAATAATTTCTCAAAACCTCCAAACCATGGGCAAGATCAAAGTCTCTGTTTCTTTGAAAACAATCACACACTGTTGTGTGGCTCATCCTAGGATAAGGAAGTCCTCATAAAAAACATCACTGAGGTCCACTTCCCTGCCATCCTGAAGTGTTTAGCACCCATTGCATCCCGTTGTATACCTCTGTGGTTCGTTCTACTTCCTACCACGGATGTAGTGCTGAGCACTGGCCTGGGTGGTGGACAGAGAAGGGGACACAGCCCTTGTTCTCAAGGAATGGGAGAGATGAGCAATAAAGTCAACAAATGGAGTGGTATATAAAATACGTGCCGGTGTGGAACCCCAGACGAGTGTCAGGAAAGTTCATATGGGGAAGCTGAGGCTGCTGGATTTCATTCGTAAGGAGAGGTCAGAATTATTCAACTGGTTGAAGTTCTGAACTGATGTTGGGGATGAAATGTACATTCTTTGAGAAGCAAGCGTTCACATTTATTAGCAAGCATCTTTTCTGAGTGTTTGGCATTGGCAATATATTGAACTGTTAAATCACACAGTTCATGCCCTGTGGGACTTAACAACTGAAGCAGAGGTTCTAAAAGAATGGGTCTGGGGTCAGTCACAGGTGCAGACTTATAGGGCCCACCCTAGGGTCCTAGGTGTGAAACTCAGAAACTGTCATGTTAAACAAGTGCCCATCATCATTTTGTCACACTCAGAATTTGAGGGTTACTGTTTAAAAGGCAGCCATAATATTGATAAAGGTGGGGAAGAACCAGGGAAAATGGGATGAGTGCATTGAACAAAGAAGTACATTAGAGTAAAAAATATTTGTGTTACCTGTGAGCCAGGGGCCAGTGCCCTTTGCGGTGTGGTGCAAAGGTTAGAGGACTTGGCATTTCTTTGTCCAGGCTGCTGTTGACTGTAGTCCAGGACTCTCTCCAAGCCTACTCTCCTATGCTAACGTGTTTGTTTCTTTGTTCTTAAATTTGTGTTGTCTTTTGATCTCTTCCAATAAAACAATTTAATGGCAGAATCTGATACTCACTTTGTGTGAAATAGCCAATTAGCGGGAAAGTGATTAGTGAATGAGGAATAATGACATCTGTTGGCTTAGTCTTTATAAACAACTTAGAGCATCTCATTTGATCTTCAGCCAGTACTGTGGAGGTAGGTCTCTTACCAGCCTCCTTTTGCACTTGAGGAAACTGAGTTTGGAGAGGCTAGGCAGTCTGCCCAAGTTCACATAAAGTAGTTGGTAAGCTAGCTGTGTGGAAAAATTATGAACTTAAGAATTTAGCCTTTGGGATTATTCCTTTGATTCTAAGGATCCTTGGTAAATAGACTGCCTGTGACAGAGATCTCATTCCTTCAAGAAAGCCCCATGAACCCCACCCTGAATCCTGTCATCCTTTTGGCACTGTTCCATCAACAAGAGTGAGGTGGTCCAGGTAAGCGAGGGAGAGAAACAGAAGACCAAAGAAAAGGTCAGACATGGCGGTCTGCTGCTCCTATGCCCTGAAGTCAGCAGGCTGTAAAATGCTGGACCAACGTTGGCAAAACGATCAAGTTTTATAGAGTCTGTGGTCCACCTCCCCTCCCCTCAGCTGTCTCCTGCACCCCTGTCCCCTTGCTCAGGGGTCTCCTTGTCCAAAAGGGACTGTGAACTCTCTCAAGATGAAAGAGTTAGGGAGCTGGTGGGTTACTTTCCCCAAGGGCATGCTTGTGCTCTGAGCATAAGGCCCATTTGGGGAACTGTGCAATCCAAAGGAACAGATGATTAAGGGGAGAGTATTGGCTGGGAAGGAATTGCCATTGTTGGTCATAAGGATCCCAGAGAGCTGTTTTCTGACCTCTCGTGAGAGGAGAACAAGGCTAGAACCAAGGACCCTGGAGAGCCTCCTTTTCTTCCTCGTCATGACCTTGCGATGTAGTGCTACCAGTAAGAGATGGCTTTGGCTTCGGGAGAGAATTCTAACTCCACCAAATGCTTGCAGTGACCTTTGACAAGTCTCCTCACCCCTGCTATGTCCACTTCCCTCGTGCGTTGACTGGCAGTAGAAGGGCCTGCTCTGCCCACTTCAAAGGGTGGCAGCACACCCAAAGGAGAGGAGACAGGAAGCTGAGCTAATTCCAGTGCCCCGGGGTGGTGGTGTTGCGTTAGAACAGAGATGTGGAGCCCCTGAGGACAGGCGCTATTTGACCACTCAGCCCAGCGGAGGGTTCTTCTCTCATCCCACGATGGGCGTGAGCTCGGGTCACCAGATGCCCTGTAAGAGCAATCAGAAGTCAGTTAACAAACAATAAGGCAGTAGAGGGGACTGGCTCAGAGGGTGGCCTGAGACCCCTGCCCGGGTTTTCTGACTGCGTCTCCGTAGCTATGTGACTCCAGAAGATATTTCACTTCTGCAAACCTCAGTTTCCCCATCTGGAGACAGTTACAATCCCTATCTCAGTGAGTTGCTCTGAGATTTAAATGAGACAAGACTGGGGTGCTTAGCCCAACACCTGGCACAAGAAAGAAGCCTCTGTTAGCTGATACTAGTACCATTATTCTATTTGACTGTTGGGCTAAGGCAAGTCCAGTGCTTCCTGGTTGCTCATGGGCCCTGTATTCAACAGGCCCGAGGGAAACAGCCTAAATATTGAACAAGTATAAAGATTAATTAAGTGGGCAAGGAATGCAATCAACAAATAATGCATTGACACTTGTCCATAGCAGGCACAGGTACATGCATGTTTAATTGGTTGGCTCTGTCTCCTGTGTGCTCTCTGAGGTGTAAGGGTAAGAGCGGTCACGTGACAGTTCCTTGTGCCACTACCTTCTGTATAACAGACTATCTTGCCTAGCAGTGCTCCCTTGGGCCCTCAGAGGGGAAGAGAAGTTGTGACTATGCCTGGGAAGCTTTTCCTTCTGGCCATGTGGCTGCTTCCAGCTTTGATTCACCTTTTTCTATAGATACATTTGCAGTACTGAACATCCCCCACCCCAGTGGTCTCCCTTCTCCACCCCCCAGCCTGAGACGGAAATGAGAACGAGGCTGCAGAAGAGAAGCTGGCTCTGTGGCGGAAAACAGAGGCCTGGTTGGCATCAGCTCGCAGGCCCTAGTGTACGCTGTCAGCTTCCTCTGCTTCGGTCTGGGTCAGCCTTCAAGAAGCACCACCCTCATTTGTTTTACTTAACAGTGACTGGGAAACCTTGGAGGGGGGTTTTGTACAGAGCCTGGATGGTTTATGGAGTCCCGAGAAGGATTCACGGGAGGTGCCAAAAGAGGGGGCGGGCCCTTGCACAGCAGGCTATTTCAGGAATGGGGTGTGTATGGGGCGGGGGGCAGTAGACCCCCCTGGCTCCCAGTGCCTCCATGCTTGAGCAGTGCCCACGTGGGTGGGAATGGGCAGGAGATGGCTCTGTCTGGCGGCCCCCATGAGGGTGGGGCGTGCATTCATCCCTTTCAGGACCCATGTTCTAGAGGGTGCATTGGTTAGAGATATGGAGTGTGTGAGTTCCTACCTGTGCTATCACTAGCTCACAGTGTCCATCACTTCTGAGCTCTGGGGTATCAGGAAACTTTGAATCCTGAAAAAATGAAGATGCCTAAAGGAAATTGCGAGGTGTATAACTGAGACTTTTTATGTCATCTTTATTAATCATTAAATTTAACATTTAAGAATTTCCTGTGGAAACAACTTTTAGTTGAGATTTTTATATTTTGCAGGAATTCCAGGAAATACAATTACATATTAAGATAATTGTATCTTGGGGGAAGCTGGGATGGCTCAGTGGGTTAAGTGCTAGCTTTGCAGCCCCAGAGACCAGGGATCAAATCCCGGCCCTGGCCCATGCAGACCCACATGCTGAGCTGGGATGTGCCCCTAGTTCGGTTCTTGCTGGGGCCTATGCGGGAGGCTCCCAGCCCAGTTCCTGCCCTGTGCAGCCCTGTGCCCACCTGTGGAGTAAAACTATATGCAAAACTAATGCTGTCAACTATGGAGACTGCTCTGGGCCCTCCCCCTTCTCTCTGTCTCTGTCAAAAACCAATAAAAATAAATCTTAAAAAAAAAAAAAGATAATTGTATCTTAAGCAGTCATAAATTTAATATGTTACTGATAGTCAAACCACTTCAAAGGCTAAATTAGAAATGTTTATTAAAATACGAGGGAATCATAAACAACCATAAATTAAGTTACTTCAAAAGCCCAATTAGAAATCGGCCTTAGAGATTATGCAGACAAAATTTATTTAGTGGGAGTACATTTGGGCATGCTTGATGAGGTTGATGCAGAGCCTCCCGAGGACAGGGGCCAGGGCCCAGGGAGGTCCCCACAAGCCTGCCAGCAAGCCTTGACAAGTCACTTCCCTGCCCTGACACTCTGGTTTGATGAGAGTGCCAAGTTAGAAGCTCTCTCATTTTCTCCTCCATCTAAAAATCTGTGAATAGTCCTGCTATTTTTTTTTCTTTTATCACTTGATTTTTCAGCCCATAAGATTTAAAGGGTGATCCACATTCAAGCAATTAATTAGTACAAGCCAGACCAAGGCTCCACGGGGAGGCAGTTAAAAGAAATAGGCAGTGTTTGTACCAACTCTTTGCATAGGACCTTCATGACCACACTTGCCTCAACTTTCAGGTCTTAGGTCTCCTTCTGCCATTCCACCCCCACCCCAGCTTCCTTTTCAACACCCCTGCATCTTGTTTCTGGCCACAGGAGGCTCTGAAAACTCAAATCCAACAGAATTTCAAGTTACTCGTGGAAAGAGAATTCTGCGAGAGCCAAGCAGAGGGAACCAGGAAGGGAAGACAGCATCTGTATCACATCTTTAGTCTCCATTGAAAAAAAAGCTAGTTTTGTGGTTTAAACCCATAGAGCTTAACACTCTGAGTTTCCATTAGTGCGTCTCTGTCTCCCCAAGGTTCTGTTTTGAGCCCGAGGGTTGAGCTCTGCAGTTCAGGGCCGGAGCTGATGCAGGGAGCCCTGTGCCCCAGTGCAGCCTCCGTGATGCAAGTACAGAGCGAAGCAGGAGTGCGGTGGTGCATAGAGACCACTTTGTCCGCTTCTCCACTGTGGCTTTATAGAAGGGAAACCGAGGCCCAGGGAAGGAGAAGGACTCACACAGGGCTACCTGGCTCAATGGAGGACAGAGCTGGGCCTAGAAGAGTTTTGGGGCCTCAGAGCATGCTGTGTGGACACACTTTAGGGGAAGCGTGGACATGAGCATACCTGGAACATGCCAGGAGTGTGGACTGGCTGGGCTTGCCCTGCAGCTTCTCACTGGGTACAACTTGTGTCCTGGAACAGACTAGAAGCTCTGTTGCTAGATAGGAAGCCCTTCCTTCCTATCTACAGAGCTGGACACGCAGCCAGCGCTCACAAATTTCTGTTCAGCGGAAGCATGCCAGAGAGCAAAACCTGCTCTTTGGAGCTCACCCCACAGGCAGGGCAAAGGCTGTTGTATTATAGAATCTCCTGGAGTGGGTGTGCAACCCGAAGGGGAGGGCCTGCTTTCTGCAGGAGTGTGGGGTGGGTGGGGATGAGAACAGCCAGGCCGACCTCTCATTTTACAGACCAGGAGACTGAGGCTCAGACAAGGAAGGAATTGTCTGAGCCCCCACCCCCAAAGGCCTCTGCTGAGCTGGGCCTCTTCAGGTAGCCAGGGTGGAGGCCAGATAAAACGTCGTGGAGTATGAGGCCTCCATTTTCATTGGTTCTAGCCTGTCTGTCCCTGCTTGGGGCCCAGGCATGTTCACAGCCGAACAAGATGTGGCAGGAAACCATGAATCAAGGAAGGCATGAAAGCAGTCGAGCTGACTTCTGGGTCTAAATCCCTTTCCCGCCCCTCCCAGGCTTGCTCTGGCCTGTCCAGGCCTGGCAGCTCTGAAGGCTGCCCTGGGAACCAGGTGACAGCTGGGAGAGCCCGGGGCTGGCTCAGCATGTAGCGGGAAAGTCAGAACCTGAGACCAAGATGGACTGTGCAGGGATGGGCGCCGTTTCTGCAGCATAACTGCTCTGATGGGACGTGGTCTCTGCAGGCAGTTTGTCCTTAAGAGGCAGCGTGGCACTGAGCAGGGCAGCAAACCTTTTCTGCAAAGAGCCACAGTGTAAATATTTTAGCCATTGAGTGCCATGCAGCCTCCTCTTGCAAATATTCCAACTTTTCTTTTATAGCACAAAAGCAGCCAGACAATACATTAATGAAAAGATGTAGCCGTGTTTCAATCAAGCTTTGTTTGTGCCTACGGAAATTGGAATGTCATATAGTTTTTGCTTGTCACAACATATTAGCCTTCCTTTGTCGTCCCCCCACCACCCCAACTACTTACAAGTGTAAAAACTCTTCTTCACTTGATGGCCTTACAGAAACTGGGGCAGACTGCGGGAGGGAGTTCTCCACGCCCTGGACTTGGGAGTTGGACAGCCTTGGGTACAAACCCCAGCTCAGCTGGGCTTTGGCAGGTGACATCATCTCTCTGCGCCTCAATTTCCCCATCTGTAAATAGGAATAATAAGATGGAGCAACCTCATAGGATTTCAGTGAGCACTAAAGGAGGTTGAGAGCATAAAGAACCAGACCCGGGCTATTATATGAAGTCCTCAGTGGGAGGAGGTTATTATCACTGCTTTTTTTTTTAGCCATAAGAAAACTGGAAATGAGAGCTGGGAGGGATTTCCCACTCTCCATGTCTACCCCGAGCCCCTGAAGCCTGTTTAGAAAGGCAGTCGCCATAGGTGTTTTACAAAACCTACAACCCCTTGAGCTTGGCTACAATGAACTCATCCTGTCTGTGTCCGGTTCTCTTCAACTGAACACACGCTCGCTGAGCATGTGCAGGGCTCAGGGTGCAGTGGGAGTGGAAAGGTGAACTTGGCCTATCTTCTGACAACACGATAGGTATCTCCTTAGGAGGAGAGATCAAATGCAAACCCAAACAGCCATAAATCAAAACAGCATGTGCAATAAGACCTCCCAGGGAGGCTATCATGTCTGCCGTTTACTGAGCTCCGAGCCCTGTGCTGTATGTTAACATCTATATAAACCCACATGGAGAGGGTTATTGTTATCCCCATCTGACAGGTGGGAAAACGGAGACAGGGGGACCCCGAAGGTACTTGCCAAAGGTCACACTGGGGTGAGCAGAGCGTGGAGATTCACACCCAGGTCTGGCTCCCGTGGGAGCCAGCACTTTACCTGTGGGCCTGAAGTGTCTCTGGGGCCCAGAAGGTCCACTGTGGCTGTGGTGGTTGGGGACGCTTCACAGAGAGGGTGGCTTTCAAGGTGTGTGGTGGGGGGGTGGGTGGGTGGGGGAGGATTCAAGTAGAGGGAACAAGGTGAGGCAATACCCCTGGGTGGCAACGTGGAGTGGTCTAGGCGTGTTGGGAAACAGTGAGTGGTCCCGGAGGGTGTGTTCTGTACTGGTGGCCTGTCTCCTCTGGGATCTCCCTGTGCCTTCCAGCAGGAGTCGGGAGAGGCAAGGAAGGCCTGACTTCACCTGACTCAACTAGGGACTTCCTTGCAACAATGACAGACCTTCTCATTGTCAACCAGTCCACCATGCAATGTAGCCAGTTCTTAAAACTCTCATTTTCATCCATAATCCCTCTCCCCAACTTCCAGATAGGACTTTCCTGGTGGGAAGAGGAGGCCACAGGGGCGCCATGGAAAGGGCTGGGCATTGGCGTGGGTGTGGGCGTGGGTGCGGGCACTCTCAGCAGGATCTGCAGGACCCCTCTCTTGTCTTCGTTTCCTCAAACATAAAACTAGGGGTTAGGTGATTTCTGGGTCTCTTCCAGTTCTAACCTTCCAAATGATGGCATGCTGTCCCTGCTTCAGGAAGGTGGCAGCCTTTCCCTGGAGCTCAGAGCAGGTGGGACCCCTGCAGAACAACTTGTGGTGATTGACTGGGCAGCGTGGGGGCCAGGATTCGAATGCCCAGCCTCCACGTTCTCAGTGTCCTGCTTTAATAACCCACCCTGACTGATGCTCATGGGGGTCCACGTTCTTTGTCCATCCATCTGCCAAGACGATGACTTTGTATTTACTTTATCTGTTTACTCACACCCGGCCTCTGGAGCCAGACTACCCGAGCTTGAGTCCGGATCCATCAGCTCTGTGAGCGGGCGTTACAGATCCTCTGTGCCTTAGCAGTCTCCTCTGTGAGGTGGGATAGTAATGGAACTTGCCTTGCAGGGTCGTAAAGGATTAACTGGTCTTATACTCACATATCTGGAGTGCTGAAAGCCATTCCTGGCCTGTAGGAAGCACGACATGAGGGCTCACTATTCATATTATCATGCAAAGCATTTTGTGAGTGGATGCTGTGTGCCAGGCGCTGCTCGGAGCTTTTCCTAGGTAATGCCTCCACCTTCCTCACAGCCCTGTGCGCTAGGCATTACCGAGCCTGCTTCTCATGGGAAGACACTAAGGTCTGAAGAGTTTACGTGACTTGCCAGGGAGGGGCCCCTGCCCCGACAGGCTGCAGAGGACCCGTCACCAGGAATCAGAAAGGAGACAGCTGGGGAGGGCAGGCAGGCCACCTCCTGCCCTTGTCACTTAACATCCACCTCACATTGCCTCCCTGCTGCTCTGTTTTGTTATTGCTCAAACCCAGAGTTCTGCTGGGGTCTTGTCTGGAACTGTATGGCCTGTCAGCACATGACGAGCAGCGTTTGCAGGGGCTGTGAAGGGAGAAAGGTGATTTCGGAGCAGGGAGAGAAGCTCGGTGTGAACAGACAACTGCCCCGCCATGGTTCATTCCGGAGCTGCCTCTCAGCCAGAGCACACAGGAAGCAACGTCCTGTGACCGCACGGTTAGGACACTGCTACTTAGACAAGTGAAGATGCCCGGGCCCCAGCCAATGGCCCAGGTGTGTCACGCCGGCTATGCTGCACCGTGGTGCCATTTCCACTCGGGTTCTATTTCTTTGGCCCAACATTGTGCAGATGGTATGCTCTGGGAGTAAGTGTGGAAGTGATAACGTAGAAATATGAGGCGTGGCTATCACTTGAGCTGAAACTTGAGGCTATGGGTCTGATTGAAAACCCAGCAGGCAGGCCTCTTTCTTGACCCTGTGTTGCTGCTGCCCCTCACCCGGGACAGCGCCTGCTCTCTCCAAATCCTGTTGTTAGCTTTGCCTGTGTTAGCCCAACTCCTCCCAGGAGATGGATGGCCAGGTAATCCTCCCCGTTTTAGTCCCAGGACTCATGCGTGCGC